>CM077033.1:9202737-9436359 GCA_039090855.1 Macrothele yani
GACCGACAAGTTGATCCGATGTAGGCTGTCATAGGAAGAGAGTCATTGTAGTGGCACGGAATATACACCATTTTTTTCCATGATTGAGACATGGTCACGATCAGTCTTGACCAAGTTGAAAAAGCGTTCAGAAGAAATGCCGAAACTGTAGTTGAACTTACGACAGGTCCTATAGAGTGTGGATACTATGGTGGGGTTGTTGGCTCTATTCCATACCACCCCACCATAGTATCCACACTCTATAGGACCTGTCGTAAGTTTAACTACAGTTTCGGCATTTCTTCTGAACGCTTTTTCAACTTGGTCAAGTCTGATCGTGACCATGTCTCAATCATGGAAAAATATGGTGTATATTCCGTGCCACTACATTCTGTTGATGACTCTCTTCCCATGACAGCCTACATCGAATCAACTTGTTGGTCACTCGGGGTGAGAATCTCCGAACATAAATACAATGTTCGCACCCATTCATCCGCAACGGCTTTATCCAGAACAGTCAACAAAGGCGATTATTTCCCACTATGGAATGATGCTGAATTACTGTGCTCGGCCAGAACTAAAACCGCAGTGCTCTTTTTGGAGAGTTTATATATTTATGACTTTGCCGAACAATGTTGTAATGAAGAAACCCCGGAAATCATACCTGCTCCCTGGAGGTTCATGTTGGAAGATCCCACTTCTACTGTAAATATGTTTTGATTACTTACTGCCATTTGTATTTCTTTTCATGCATTTGTACATATTTTCATTTGTTACTTTCTGTGTAAAGCATACCCGACCTTGTAGTACGGCGCATGCGTTGTATCTTGCTGATGCACAGAGGTGCGTATATAAGCCAGCGTCGCCCGTGAGGGTTTTCTTGTTGTGCCTGAGGATGGGTCTGTAAAGACAGACCCGAAAGATCTCGCACATTGTTTTAATCATTTTAACCTTTTTAAACAAGTTTTAATTCTCGTAAGTAAAAAATGTTTTCACAGCTTGCGATGATTTGACCTGGTTTATTTCGTGTTGAAATGGTGTTATGTCTTGTTCTTCGTGCTTAAGACAGCAATATGGTCTACTGGTAAATCTTAATTAGCACGACAAAAACTTCCACTCAGCGCCGTTTTCAACTAACTGGTACCATGACAGTCACGTCAAGTGTTGTTTCTGCGCATGCGCAGTCCTGTTGCTTCCAACTGCTGTTGGGGTTGCATTGGTTGCCAGCAACGGGCCACTAGTGGCACTTGCTTGGTGGCCCACAATTAACATCGATGCTGCAGGACCATCAGTGGCTCGCCAACTGATAGCACTGACAGCAACGGACCACTACCGGCCCGTGAGCAGCAGGTTTTAGCCAACAGTGACCCATCACAGCCAGCTGTTAGCCAGCAGTTTCCCAGCACTTGTGTTTCTGCTGGGTTGCTCCATTTATAATTTATCCCTACTCCTTTACAAGTTTCAAAAAAAATTCAAGAATTAGGGTGGTCGATCACCTCACGAAACTTCCGATCTGTAGTTTTGCTGTGCATTGACTTTCAGTCTTTTCAAGAGGGCGATCACTACATTACATGGAGAAGACATGCGATGTCGTGAGAAGAAATAATAACATCCCGGGAGGTACCAAGGCTTGCTTTACTTATTTGTTGAGCGAAAGCAATGGTCAATGAGGGTGGTTTTTGCTAATCCCGTATAATTACAAATAACGGGTGGGTGTAGGAAATTCTACTCATTGTAGACGGGCTTCTCTGGCGGTCGCCATAGTATGGATGTAAGGGAGTTTGGGCCGTCATGGTCGTCATATAGCTAAAGATAGCAGCCTTTCCGTCAAAGTAAAAATTTGGTGATAATTTGAGCAATTATCGGTTGAACATTTTTTTGGGCATACTAAAATGACTTTCTCTGAATATTAGATACTAAAAAAAAATTTATTTATATCTTATATAGCTGAATGTGCACTCACTTTTGTAAGGCACCTGGTATTTACAAGACAATAATTATGTCCGTCATGATAGTAATTTACTTTTCTTTTTGCCCTGTTGTTTGAATTTCGAGTGAATATTTGATCAATGAATCTGAATGCGTCTTACGCAATGGAATTCTCTAAATATAAAAACAGAGAGAGACAGCAGAAAATAATAAAATTCTTCATTCCATCCATGAATAAAGAATAATGTTTCCTTTTTGTAGTAAATCGTGTTGTTTCTCTTCTTAGAGAACTAAATTCCGTCTGCTAAACTTACATAAAGAAAAGAAAAGATTACAAACTCTGCTATTTTGTCAACTTCCTCCTCGAAATAAAGAACAATGGCCGCTGTTCCGTGAAATTGGTTAAAATACGTCAAAGAAATCGAAAAGCAATTTTAGGAGTTCCACGTTAATTGCGTAATTTCTCAAATCTTTGATGCTTCTATCTTTCAATTCATCAGCCGTATCATTTTAAGCTTATGAGTTTACAAAGGTCATCGTAAAAAATAAATAACCTTTCTTGGTATACTCGTAGCATGGAGTTTTGTTAAAAGAAGTAATTTCCCTAAATCTTAAACTTCAATTTTAAGTGCTCATAGACTAAATTGTAAAGCAGCAAAGCGTTAATAAATAAATCCTGATCTGAATTCCCTAATAAGTCATATGGGAGAGATCTGATAGAAACGTCCAAAGATAATAAATACACCAGTTATAACCAAGGAGAAAACAAATTCATGCAGATCCATGATACTGTCTACTGCAAAAAATACTTGATCATGTCCATGGTTTGCCTTTCAACGGGACGCTTTTTTGAAGGCGAACGTACACTAGAATAATGCCCCGTTGTTCATAAATGTAGAGGAAGGTTAGGGCCAATTTTCTATTTATTCTAGTATAAGTGCCTCGCGATAAATCCTCTCGTTGGATAGCCAAAGATTGGCATGATTAAATGTTTTGCCTATTCATCATATCACGGATTTGTATGACATTGTTGCTTCCTGAGTCAAATGATTTTTGACGAACTCTTCATTTATGAAGAGTTTGTTAAAAGTCCTGAATTAGAAATTTATTTTGTAATATTTTTATTAATTATTCAAATGTTATTTGTCAAGAGTTTAGCTGTTTGCAGGAGATAAATACATTTTCTAAACGTTCCTGCTATTCAGGAAAATCTGGATTCGAGATATGCATCTGAGGCAATGAACTTCGTAATCCGAATCTGAGGTGCAGTCTTCCAAATCCCTATCGCTCGTCACCTGCACCAGCTTCGTTTCTTCTGTAGGCATCACTGAAATGGTTCTCTATGAATTGGCACATCACCAACAGAACAACCTGGTGCTCTATGTCGCATAGCGCTGTCAAATCCAGAAAGGTTTTGACAGACATTGAAGCCGTTGTGACAGTTTACGTTCGATGCATACCATAAGAAACGCTGAAGCACGATTTTGGGAAATAAATTAAATGAGTTCATACTTGTTTGAGTTTTTACGGATGCTTCTCTCAAAGTGTATTGTAACGAGCTAAATATGTAATTAAAAATGGTCAACGAAAAACGAATTGTAGAAAACATACTACATTTTTTGAATTAAAATCGCCACACAGTTGCATTGTAATAACCATTTAGGAGTGATTCCTGAAAGTAAAAACTGTCAATAAATCAAACGAATTGAAATACTGAGACTATAAGTTCGTTTGCTTCCTTAAATGTGTATAGGCGCCTTCCGCACTCATTACATACATTTGCTCTTTTGTGAAATTGACTCTTCTTAAAAGTTCCAAGGAAAAAATGAATATTGATATGTGAATTGTGGAGTTTGATCCTATGCTTAAAACTGGCTTTGAAACTGAAATGTTAAAGATGAGAGAGAGAAACATGGAACACAGTAACAGACAAAACTTCAGGGCATTTGACCTTTGTCCAACAGGAAAGTTCAGAGTGACAGCCCGCAAATCCAGCAGCCAAACTACTTTGAAAAGTCAGAAACCTTTCTTCCTGGATAGGAGGAAAACGCTGCTCTGCAGATAAGAGCACACACCATCTTATCAGCAACAAAATGGTGATCCACGCACTTAAGGAATTTCGCACATGATGTATTTAAACATTACCTATTTCCTCGTGAATTGTCACCCCCTCTCTCTCTCTCTCACTCTGATATATCTTTTTCTTCTTTCAATTCGCAAAAAAGTCATCGCATCACTTTGCAAGGCAAGATATTAGATAAGCTTCGGGAAAAGATTGGGTACAAAAGTTGTACCTTAGTTTCAAAGGCGAAAGCGAATAGAGTTAATTTAAAGCCTACAATAGAAATAGAGTACCAACCCTCTGGAATATTCAGCTCCAAATGAACAACAAATGAAATTTGGGAATCTGTTTTGCTAACATGGAAGGTATTTCTAAAAAAGGCAGCAAACTCTTCTTCCTGCTGCCTATTCCGCCAAATCTGTATTACGTATTCTTTTGAGGTTCTAATCCACAAATCGAATATGTATGTGAGTATACGGACTTCTTCGTATTCCCTGACAGAAATATTGCGATCAATTATGTATCAGAACACAGGAGCAACCATCTCAGGGCAATAAGGGATTCATTCAGGAATGCTGCTTATTTGCTGACAAGCTGTGTTAATTTGGGCAACTTAAAGTTTCAGCGAGGGCCTTTATTTAGGAAATTTTGCCGCACAATGATGATTACATATAACCATGAATTCGAACACTGTATGTCATCATACGATTTACGTCGAAGTCCCACATAAACGAAGGTAGAATAATGTCTAGTTGAAAGATGAAGCAGTCAGTCTTCAGAATACAAAGCAAATTCTTTCTCGCGTGCAAAAAAAAAAAAAAAATTTACGTAATTGTAAATTTCAGAATGATAATGATGGAAAAGAGTTAAACTTATATTCTATGCCGAAATACATTCCTTAGAGACCGAATGAAATCACTGTTAAAAGCGTAATTACTAACAATTTCCCGAGAACGCAGCTTAGAAAGAAGTCATTGGTCTTCAATGTTTTAGGTCTATGAACAAATTAGTTCTATTTTTGTGTAGAAAGGTTATAAAACTCTACTGCGATATGAAAAAAACCCATCTACACCTGCTTTGTTAACTGAAGGTGTTTAACAACCAGTGGCGTTTCTTTTTCAGGAAACATATGTGAAAGTAATTTGTTGTCAAAATCATTCCAATCAGGATATTTTGAGACGTGTAGGCCATGAATTCTTGGGGCGTGGACGTCGCCACCGATCTTATTTAGAAAGCATGAGTTTGTGCTGTAGCAATTATATTGAACTAGACTTCAGCTACTACTTTTAAAAAGGTTTTCATATTTTGGTCTTCTGTTTACAGGTGGTTCGGTCCTGAACACCCCAACGGCTGTATGTACATTAGGCTTTCAACAAAATGGGAAGAATGGCGATCTTCTCATGACGAATACCACTTTTATTCCAATACTGATGAGTCACACAAACTTATCTCACGAGTAAAAGCCGTCTTTGTGCGGATTATTGAAAGTAAAATAAAACTCGGCTTAGCTTAAATCAAATTAACTCATATTATGAGACATCAATTTAATAAAACCTTATGTTATCTTAAAAACAGATTAAAAGACATGAGTACTTTCGGGCCATCGCATGGCCCATCCTCAGCTGGAACAGCCAAATTGACAAGATCCGCATAATATATACACACACATGAACACGTCAAAGTCGGTTGTTGTACATATATGCAAAGAAGGAAGATATTCCTCCCGGCACATTATCCCACGGTTATAGGTAATTTAAAGCCCCTAGGATTAGAGTTAATTAATACCTTATAGGCATTGGGGGAGCTCATACGGCATATAGTCATTACAACAAATATTTTGTGAGTGAAAAATGAACATGCTCTCAGTAAGAAATAGCGTGCTACGATTTTTAGGGGTAACCACAATTTTTAAATTTTCCCAGTCCGGATATAAAATCCCTTTTGTAACTTCCCCAGCAAGTGCAGTGTTGGTACCTCCTGTCTGGATATTATATTTATGTTCCTTGACCCTGCAAGACAAATTCCGTCCGGTCGATCCTATATAGACAGATTGAGTAGTTCCGAAAACATCTTTCAATGGAACACAATAGACACCCCATCTTTGTAAAATATCCGTCGGGGTCCTGTCCTTTCTAACAAGTGGTAGTATATTAAGGGAGCGAGTGCCGAAATCCAATCCACATTTCTGGCAAATGTTACGAAGAGGTTGAGTAATTGAAGGGATGTAATCGATGGAAGCAATGAAACGAAATGGTGTGGGCAAAAATGGTTGTAATGTAGTAGCAAGTTTACTTTTAACTCGGGAATGGATCCGGTTAAAAACGCATTCAGGATATCCAAATTGGGAGGTGAACGACGAGACCCATTGTAGTTCTGTAACGCGTGCAGTACGAGTTGAGGAATGGGTGTAGGCTCTACGAATAAAAAAGTGAAGAGACGTTAACTTTTGGTTTTGTGGGTGATTAGAGGAGTATGGGATCATAGTTGGGGTACAGGACGGTATTCTATAAACAGCAAAATGCAATGGTATAACCTGGTTTGGATGACGGGTAATCAAAATATCAAGAAACGGGAGTTTTAGGTCTTGTTCAATTTCTAGGGTAAATTGAATTGCCGGAAATTGTGAAGAGAAAGAATTCGTGAATGCTTGTAATTCAGATATCGAGTGGGGCCAGAGTAATAAGATATCATCTACACACCTGAGAAATAACAGAGGTTGGTGGGGATAAGAGGTCAAAAATGTATTTTCAAGGTACTGCATGAAGATTTCGGCTAAAATGCCAGAAAGCGGTGATCCCATGGCCGCGCCATCGGTTTGGCGATAAATTTTATCTTGGAATTGGAAATAGGACCGATTTTTAACAAACCGAAGCGCATTCATTATGGCTGAAATCTCAGTAAGTGGGTGCCCTAAGGAATGAAGTTGATTTTCGATAATCTGATGTGTGAATTCAAAAGGTACATTGGGGTAGAGCGACACCACGTCGAGGGAAGCCAGAATAAATGGTTTAGCCTGGGTTGGAAGATTTGAAAGTTTTGAAACAACTTGGGTAGAATTCTTTATAGAGTAATGGGAGTCCTGAACCAGATGTGAGAGGTATTTAGAAAGGGTGGCTTCAAGGGGTCGTGTAGGACTAGACCTTCCAGAGACAAGTGGCCGGAGCGGATGGTTAGGTTTATGCAGTTTAATTTTACCAAATACGTTGGGAACGCAGGGTCCTGGTGGGGGCTTAAAAGAGCACCGGAAACTAGGGGGAAACAAAGTCCTTGCCTAGTTTTGACAAAGCTAAAATAGTGGAGTTTATAGGGTTATGATTGATGATACAATGTGGGATAGTGGAAATGGCAGAGATCATTTTATCACAGTAATTAGCAGTGTTAATAATCACAATTTGAGAGGTTTTATCGGCAGTAATAATCGAGATAGTAGATTCTTCCTTAAGTGTCCGTAAAAGTATTTTTTAAGAAGTGGATGAATGTTTGATTAGCTTATTATGTTCCTTATTGATAATCTTGGAGATCTTTAATCTTGTAAAAGTTTGCTCCGAAGCTGGTAGTTGAGAGATAATGTTTTCAACTTCCGATATGGTGTGTGGTAACCTAACCCTCTTAGGAAAAGCAAATTTCGTCCCAAGTTGAAGGACACTCTTTAGTTGGTCACTAGGCTGAAAATCACTAAGGTTAATGACTGTCTGTGGTGCTATTGCTGGAGGGTTGGGATTTTCACTGGAGGTATTTTCGCTGACACATTGTTGTCTCCTGGTTTTTATGTCCACTAACCCCCGCAATTTTTGACATGAGATGTATATAAAGCCTTTGCAAGTGTATCTGCAGTCGAGGCCAACATAGTTAAGGTTCTGTCGACAATAAGTGGGTGAGAGTCCTTGACAAAAAATGGAGAACGAATAATAAGTCCTTCTTTGCAGGTAATTAATGAACCCCTTCTTGGACTTAATTTCCTGTTTAAGCCTTGTGTTCCATTGAAAGATGTTTTCGGAACTACTCAATCTGTCTATATAGGATCGACCGGACGGAATTTGTCTTGCAGGGTCAAGGAACATAAATATAATATCCAGACAGGAGGTACCAACACTGCACTTGCTAGGGAAGTTACAAAAGGGATTTTATATCCGGACTGGGAAAATTTAAAAATTGTGGTTACCCCTAAAAATCGTAGCACGCTGTTTCTTACTGAGAGCATGTTCATTTTTCACTCACAAAATATTTGTTGTAATGACTATATGCCGTATGAGCTCCCCAATGCCTATAAGGTATTAATTAACTCTAATCCTAGGGGCTTTAAATTACCTATAACCGTGGGATAATGTGCCGGGAGGAATATCTTCCTTCTTTGCATATATGTACAACAACCGACTTTGACGTGTTCATGTGTGTGTATATATTATGCGGATCTTGTCAATTTGGCTGTTCCATCTGAAGATGGGCCATGCGATGGCCCGAAAGTACTCATGTCTTTTAATCTGTTTTTAAGATAACATAAGGTTTTATTAAATTGATGTCTCATAATATGAGTTAATTTGATTTAAGCTAAATCGAGTTTTATTTTACTTTCAATTATCCGCACAAAGACGGCTTTTACTCGTGAGACCACTTTTATTGATAAGGTAACTTTTTCCACTAATTAGTTTTAGTCTAATCAAAGGCTTTTGTGGACCATAGGAACGCCGCAAACTTATGGAGAAATTTAAGAGAGATATTTCCTATCTGAGGTTGAGAGACCCGAACCCTCAGCGCTCTGCGCCTTTTGTCAGGTGAAAAAGAGAAACATTAGATGTTTGGGAACTGATTTCCCTGATAGAATAGTACGAAAGAAAAGTATGGAAATATTAGAGGAGAGGGAGTAGACGGTTACCCGTTAAGAAGTGAAGTTGTAAGCTGCCCTACATACTTACCTGTAACAACAAGCCATTTCAAGTGCTATTTCTCTCCGCAGAAAAATGCCCGGTACATCTGTGCCACAGAAGAGCACAGAGGGAAAGGAAGGAAAGGACACGGGAGAGGGGAACCTGGAAAAAAAATCATCACACACAGAACATCTTTCCCAGAGAAGAATCGTCTTTGAACTCCGGGTAAGACAAAACTGGCCATTTGCTCAGTGTTGCTCGCCAGCCAATGAGAGAAAAGATTTTTTTCCCCATTGGTTTACAGAATTTTATCATTGGTTTACTTTTGTTGATTCTTGACAGGCATGTCAGATTAACCATAGCTGAGGTGGTGTGATCACAAAGTTACACCGATCGAGGTTTCAGATGCAACATTTTGCTCGGCTCTTAAAAGGGCCTTTTTTTTTTTTTTGTTTTGTTTTTTTAATCAAGGAAAAACAACAACAAATTTTAACATAAAAGGCAAGACCAACAATACCTTGTTTTTTTTTTTTTTTGTTTTTTTTAAGGGCAGAGATATTTAGTACAAAAAAGATAAATCTTTTATGCAACATTTTGCTCGGCCCTTAAAAAAGCCCTTTTTTTTTTTTCTCATTTTAATTTAACTAGGTTTCTTCACATGGGTGAAGTATGTTTTCAAAACAGAGTACGGCTCTTAGAGGATCCCACCCCCTTTTTTTTTATTTAACGAGTTTAATTCACATGTGTGAAGTAAATTTGCAATCAGGGTAAGGCCCTTAAAAGAGCCTTTTTTTTTTTTTTTTATTCACATTTTTTTATTTAACAAGGTTTCTTTACCCTCTAAACTCTAGTCCCAATTATTGTTATTTTTTTTGCTAGGGTAGCTGTGAATTGGGTTCATTTCTGGAACTTTATTCAAGATAGTTTTTGGCCTTTTATAACTGTCAGTTTCATTGACAGTATAGTTAATGGCCGCTCTGACTAGAGGATTAGGATGAAACTTAGCTTTTTCATAGTATCTATAAGCTAAGTCATACATCGTGTAATGGATGGAGTTAATATTTATCATGCTTCGGATAGCATGGTTTGAAGTTCTTCCATCAAGTCCAACCATATATCGTAGGGTTTTATTTTGAAATGAGGTAATCTTATTTTTCTGCTGTTTGTTGCAGTTACCCCAGATAGGACAGGCATAAGTAATAACAGGGCTGATACAGGCTTTCCATATCAAAGTTTTGTTTTTCCTGCTAAGCCTTTTATTTTTTATTATTGGCTGGAGACTTCCTCTGATCTTAAGAGATTTGGACACAGTTTCTTTAATATGCTTGTTCCAGTTTAGGTTGTGGTCCATGAAAAGTCCTAAGTATTTAACATCATTTACCCAAGGTATTTTTTTTTATACATTTCTATTTCAAAGTCTAAATTGTGATTGCATTTAATCCTAGAAAATAGAATTGCTTGAGTTTTTTCGGTATTGATTTTAATTTTCCAATCTAAGAAATATTTCTCAAGTTTTTCAACATAATGTTGCAACATGAAAGTTGCTTGATTTTTATTTTTGGAAGTATAAGCGAGTGCAGTGTCATCAGCATAGAGAGCTGTAGTCAGATTCCTGTTATTATAGTTGGGAAAGTCTGACGTAAAGATAGAATACAGCGTTGGTGCGAGTACACTGCCTTGAGGTACACCAGCTTCGATTTTTTTTTAACGATTTTTTCCCATTGATTTTTACACAGAATGTTCTGTTAGTGAGGTATGATTTGATTATATGTATAATCCAGGGTGGGAAATCATGTGCTATTAGCTTGTAGATAATTGCCTCATGTGGGCATTTATCGAATGCTTTTGCCACATCCAGAAATATGGCTGCTGTGTGTTCTTTTTTTATAATTCCTTCAGCACATTTTTCAGTTATTCTAGAGAGTTGGTGCACCGTGGAGTGTTTATCTCTAAAACCTCCTTGAGTAAATGGAATTACTGGGAATTCCTCACAGAATTGTTGCATTCTAATAAGAATTATTTTTTCAAAGATTTTTCCCATGGTTGGGAGCAACGAAATCGGTCTGTGATTTTCAGGAATTGCCGGGTTTTTGCCTGGCTTGGGTAATAGTATTACCTCTCCTGTCTTCCAAATATCAGGGAAATAATTTAATTTAATGGCACAATTGTATATTTTAGTAAGGGTTTGCACATACTCTTCCGGTAATGTTTTCATAATTTTATTATTTATGCCATCATTGCCTGGTGCCTTTTTATTTTTAAGATTGTTTTTATGAAACTTAACTTCCCTTTCACTGATGGGTAGTGGTTTTTCAAAGTCAGGAGGAACAAAAATTTTTTTTTTGGCCCTTAAAAGGCCTTTTTTTATTTCTGATCTTTTCAGTTTCTGGCGTTCCGGACCCGCGAGAGGTCGTAGCACCTTTAACTTGTCTATCGGACGTAAAGGAGACCGTAGCATTTTTGTACTTTTGGCTGCTGTTTTCTATGCCTTGTGCTTCTATTTTTTTTAAAAGAGATTTTCTCTTTGCTTTTAATTGGGGATGTTAATACAGGTTTTTTTTTACTAGTAAATTCTTCATAGAGTTGTGCACTTTGGGCGATGACTCTAGAATTTTCTACATCCTCCGCGTGTCTAAAATAAGTATTCAGGGCCTTTTTCATTTTAATGGCTACATCAGTGTCAGGGATGTCATTTATTTTAAACTGTTTTTCTAGTGAGTTTGCAAAAATTTCTGCTTTTTCTTCGTCAGTTCTAACTACCGTCCCATCTTCTTTTTGAAGGGGTGGGAGTAATTTGACATTTTTATTTTGCAAGCTCGACGTAAGATTCCATAGAGTCATTTTGTTTTTTTTATCCGAATTTTCAGAGTAGTCAATATGAGCCTCCTCTAATACTTGACCCCATGACCCATTCTCGAATTTTCTGATTTCTCTTTTAATTTGTCTATTTATGCAGCAATAAAGGTCATAGAACGTTTTATTTCTTGTTCTTTGCCACTTGCTTCGGTACCTATTTTTTCTTTTATAAGTTCCAAAATTTCTTTGGGTAAATAGTACGGATTTTTTTCTCTTTAGCAGGAGTTTGGCATTCTTCCATAATTTTTTTAATGGCGAGGTTAAAGAGTTTAATAGCTGTGTCAGTTTCTTCTTTGCTATTACAGTCTCCAATTACTGGGGGTGGCACCAGTTTAATTTTCCCTTCAAATTGATTGAAGTTAGTGACCATTTTGGGTGCTACCTTCACAGTTTTGTCAGTATAAAGCTGGAGGTGAACTGGATCGTGGTCAGAGGAGAGTGCCGCCTCAGTATAAATTTCAAAGTAATATTTATTATTCTTCAGGAGTGCAAAATCTAGTATATTGCTAGTTCCTCTGAGCGCCGTTCGTGTGGGTTCAGAAGGCGCCCCCAAGTCAATGTTTTGGTTTAAAAGATATCTGAAAATATTGTTCCCACTTTTATTAGCTCTTGGGCAGTGCCAATAGCGGTGTTTACTATTAAAATCTCCCGCAGTGACCGTAGGAATATTTTCCTCGAAAAGCTTATCTAGAGCTTCCCTGGTAATAGTGTGTTTGGGATGATTGTATAGTGCCGTAAATTTAATCGGGTTATATTTTGTTTGAATTATAACCGAGTGCGCTTCCATGCCATCCTCTGTGTTGCATATCGCTTCACTTTGCTCTAGTTTATCTTTCACTGCAATCAAAAATTCCCCCACTTTGGGAGGTTTTGTCTTTTCTGTAAACCTTGTAGTTGGGAATTTTGAATTTAATTCTGTCCATTAGCCAGGATTCATTAATTAGCGCAATGTCAATTTTTTTGTATTTTAGGTAGGCTACGAATTCTCTATGCTGCCTTTTGATGCCTTGCGCATTCCAAATTAATATGTTAAGTCCATTTGTTTCAGAGGAAAAAATTCATCCTCGGTTTTTTTTTCATCATTTTTTACTGTTTCAATTTTATTTATATTGCTGTTAATTTCGATAACTTGGTCAGAATTACAATTGATTGCTTCCTTGCTTTTGACCAGTTTGGCAGCTAATTCTGCTATTTGATTGATGGTCCATTCACCATTTTTTTGTTTTATATCGGTTTCTCCATTTATTTTTTTCCGTAAGTTTCTCACTCGTGGACATTCCTTTAACTTTTTTAATTAATAGGTCAAATTTGCTTTCTTCGTCAGAGAATGAGGGAAAGGTTTCACTAAGAGGGCGTTTTTCTTCTTCAGAGAAGGAGGAAAATGAAAATGAACGGCCCCTAAAAATGCCGTTTTTTTTTTTTTCCCCTTTCCTCAGAGAAGGAGGAAAATGAGAATGAACGGCCCCTAAAAATGCCGTTGTTTTTTTTTCCCCTTTCCTCAGAGAAGGAGGAAAATGAGAATGAACGGCCCCTAAAAATGCCGTTGTTTTTTTCCCCTTTCCTCAGAGAAGGAGGAAAATGAGAATGAACGGCCCCTAAATATGCCGTTGTTTTTCCCCCCTTCCTCAGAGAAGGAGGAAAATGAACGGCCCCTAAATATGCCGTTGTTTTTTTCTTCATCGTTGTTATTAGCATACTGCAATTGAGCCTCTTCATTACAGTTATTTTTTTCTGCCTCTTTAATTTCTTTTGCAAAGCCTGCCAGCGAAATATTTTGGTTTTTCCACGGTTGGAGTAACCAGTTTTTTGCTTATGCGTAGCATTTTCATCTATATTTTTATCAACATCAACAATTAATTTTCTATCACTTTTGTGTTTTGGAATTTTTTTTTGCGATATTTTTTTATTTTTTCTTGGGGCACAGAATTCTGTATCAGGCTAGAGAGATATTTCCTATCTGAGGTTGAGAGACCCGAACCCTCAGCGCTCTGCGCCTTTTGTCAGGTGAAAAAGAGAAATATTAGATGTTTGGGAACAGATTTCCCTGATAGAATAGTACGAAAGAAAAGTATGGAAATATTAGAGTAGAGGAATTAGGACATAGCAATTATATAAAATGTTTTAAATAATAAAGTAAAAGCGTTAAATTAATTAGTAATTAAATTTCATCACACGTTTTAGCAATTTTTTTCATAAATTTTCCTCAAATACTTATTACAGCAGTAACAGCTTTGGGAAACTTTATCGTTGAGATACTTTCCTATGATGAAAATATCCGTATTGATTTCGAACAGTTTAAAGTCATAAAGTACAATGCAACTTTTAATATTTAAAGAACACATTTTCAGAAAATGGGCGAAATTCCACCAATATTTACCGATTCATAAATTTATGTGAAAACCTCGGAAATTATACACTGAACTACATCAGAACCTGCACAAAGACAATATTTCTAAAATATAAGTACACATTTTTTAAATATTTTAAAAACATGCAAAAAGTATTTTATACTTAAAAATAGGAATTCAGAAAACTTCATGAAGTCACTTAAACTAATACTATGAAAGTCTCATCCGGGAAAAATTTCGTTTTGACTTGCTCTTTGTTATGTATCACGATACTCCGGAGGACATGTACTGAACGTCTGTTATATACTTTTTCCATATCTTATGATTTTATTGAAAGACAAATAAAACAACAAAATTTTGAATCATAAAATCAATTTCCAGAAATTTCAAAATCCAGTTATTGAACAACTGCTAATATCCTTTCTATTTCAGAGTAAATGCTGACTACACTTACTGATATTCAACATCATTTACAAAAAGTGATGCCTCAATTAGTACATTCAGATTTACATCTGCTTTTTGAGATACTTTTACAACACAGAACTTCCATGTTCAGCAAAGGAATTTTTAATGTTGAAATTCGAGTAAATTTCGTCACTCGCAGAAACGCCTATCCCTTCATTTAGATGTAAATATTTACCTCATGTAAATTGTAGTAGAATATTTTTCTCTGAGCTCCGATATTGTGCTGAAATGAGTGGTGCTGCGTCTTCGTAGAATGTCAATCAAATACCGTTTAGATCATCAAACTTCTCCTTGAAGTTTCCATGGACACACAGCCTAAAGTTATATCTTATGCTTTATTGATTTACGTTAGGCCAGATATTTCTATTTCGAAAACGATCTGCATTTGAGAAATGAAATGTATAATGACACTAAGTTCATTTTCATCTGCTAAACGCTTCTTAAAATTAAAAATATTTGTTCATTATAGAATATGGTATCCGAAATGCCTGTAAACAGCGCATCGAGGTAAACGGATAATACATAAATTATTATCTCCCGTCATGTAATTCGTTTACAAGACAGATAAGACATGGTAGAGGAGAAAACGTATTATTTTGTTTTGCTTCTTTTGTATGCCTGAAATAGAAATTACGTTTTTCTAGTTTTCTTTTACAGAAAAAGAATGATGAATACTCAAGAGATTCTGAACGAGGTATTGCTAGCAGCCAAAAATTACTTTCAAAAGATTTCAAAGATATCTCAAACCGAACATCAGAGTTAGCATTCAAAATTAAAAGAAAGTTCTATTTTATTGAAGAAAACAATCCTTCCGTCTTTCAATCTTAAGTAACAAGTATCTGTTTCAGGCAGATTAATATGGTAGAGGATTAATGGAAACCATATGCTGTTTCCCGCACATTAATATAATTTCTATTTTTGCTGATAACGTTTAAACAGCCACACTTTATTTCACTGTCCCTCATTAACCTAATTTACGGTTTTCTGATAGTTAGCCATGAAGTAAAGTCTGCTAAATTTAGGTCAACATGTATCAGATAATCACCACTTATGCGGAATTTACAATGACACTTTTACTTTAGGTATGCAACAATAATTTAAACTCTTTCTTTTTTAATTTGAACAAAACCACATTTTTTCTAAACGAATATAAACAGTTTTATTCTTGCTTTCACCAGAATTGGAAGTACTCCTACAATTTTTGGATTCATCCAAAATTCTTCTTAATGTGCTAAAAATAATGCTTGCGTGAATTCATAAAAATAATTTGCAGCGATTATGCCAGAAACTAAAAACTACGTCTTATGTATTCTTCTGTCTGTCGAAAAACAGTTCTAAAATGATTTGTACTTTCCAATTTCCAAATGTTTCTAGAGATTTCATCGCCCTCGAAAACACAAAACATGAAATCTTGCAGTTAAACACTTGGAACATGCATTATTAGCAAATAAATTGGATTGCAACCTTTGTACTTTTAAATATCCGCTGTGCAATTAATCGTTAAATAGGCTTGCCTCTGAATTCATATTCTGAAAACTATTTCTGTGTTGCCGAAGCAGATTAGCCCAATAGTGTTCGGAAAGGTTTGATTTTGAAGATCGCAAATTGATTTATAAGGACACTAATGCCTGAAAGTGGATGTTAATAATTTAAATTTGATGTTTGCAGATGTGTAAGGTTACTTGAATGGGACCTATTTCCACTAGGATCAACACTGACGCAACTTAAGGATGGGAACATTTGAATAACAAGCTACAATGATCTAAACCACAAAGATCAGAAAATATTTTTTGCTAGACCGAATAATATTTCGTTTGCGGTTAACAGTTTTAATAACATCATCATGTCCAATTACTTCCAGAAAATGTTTTCATCATTCATATGTGACGGCTTTTAAAATTGAAAACTAAACCCTGAGCAGCAAGCTACCCTGAAACCGCATTTCAAAAGTATGTTCAGCAGTTTTGATTGAAATGTAGTTTGGGAAACATTGTTAGTTCAGGAGACATGTGCATCTTTACTTTCTGCCCGTCCTCGTACCGTTGAAACATTGCAGCAAGAATATTTTGATCTGATAAAATCATATACATCCTATTGCTTTCATCGTTCTGGTCTTTCTCCAGCGACACCCTTGAACGTATTCTTCTCTAATATTTTAAATCCTTGAACACCAGAAAATTTCAACAAGAAGCGCTGCTGTTTCCTCTTCATCGGCAGAACTTTCTTCCTTTACCGATATCAGGGATGAGTTTTTTTCAGCCGAGAATTAGTGTTAAGTTTTTAACTTCATTCCAAGTGTTTGTAATGAGACTCACCGTATCAAAATCGGGAGTTTCTTCGGAAAACACACAAGTTATTCTACTTCTTCAAGCAGCAATTTACGCAGATTTTTTCTGATGTCATTTCTTGATCCATAGACTGGAACAATGACGTCATATTACGGTGTTGTCTGTTAACAAGAGTAAAACAGCCTGCGTCGCTATTCATTTTACCCCACCGCTTCACACACACACACACACAAAGGCGTACGTTGCATAAATCATCTTTGTTTAAAAAATTACATCGGCTTCGGCTTTTTAAATATTTTTGAAGATCAGAAACACACAAAGATAAAACAACAAGCCCTGAAGCCACGAGCATAAGAAGAGGAAAAATTCATAAAGGAAAAATAAAACTCTCCCTCAATCGATAATTCAAAAATTCAAATTGAATTTAAAATTTTATCAGTTACGTCGGTCAATGGAAAAATCCCAATAAACAGCGTCGAATAAATTCAGGTTTTACTGTACTTCATAATTCGACTGTCTCTGATCTTTTTTTTTTTTTTTTTTGCAAAGCGCCGATTACCTGCAAAACGGATTATCCGTGCTCAAACAATTGGGAGTTCTGTGTAATTAGGAACGGATTTGAAAGTCGTTTATTAGGGATACATGCAATCTTGCAAACGTCTTTAACACAACAAGAACTTCCCGAAGAAAGATAACTAATTCAATTATTTCTCTATTCCAAACCAATCAATCACCCAAACAGGTGCAACTCGCTCATAAGCCTTTAATACACATGTACAAGGAACGTTTCTAATAATTTCCGTTTAAACGTTTGAAAGAGAACATGTATATATAATTTATTTAGCAAATATTCAACTAAATAATGCTTTCATCTCGTGTGTTTTTATAATAACGTGTCAACCAGTGAAACTCAAATGTGGCATCGGTTTATAACTGCTCTGTCCGAATATCTAAGCAACATAAATTTGAAACATTGTACGTATGGTACAATACGTCTGAGATCCATTCTGAGGAAAACTAATGCAATCGTCTCCCCCTCCAGATGCACAATCAATCGCTGCTAAGCGATTGATTGTCTGTGTCATCGGTTTATTACTTCTCTGTCCGAAACTCGACGCCACAGAAATTAATAACATTGTACGTATGGTGCAGTATGTGTAAGATTCGTGCGAAGGAAAACTATACAGTTGTCCCCAACTCTATATAACAGCACAATTAATGGCAAGGTCTTTAGATATATCTCATGGTATAAGGTTGGGCTCGCTACGATGTCAGCCTCTCATTGGCTGCTGAAATGACGTCGGCGTGGACGCTGCACGCATGGCAGCTTTGAGTGTCTTGTGGCTTGGGGTTACGGCATGCGAAACGATCGTGATAATCACACTTATGATAATAACGAAATAAAACTACGAAAAACTGCTCACACATAAATAAATCTCATAAATTCAAAGCATTTATCTTCCTTGAAGTGCAACATTTCCAAATTTATATGCATATATGTGAATTCACATTTTAATACTTACTGAATAACGAAATTGGTAGCCAAGCCACTACAAATAGAACAGCTACAAGTATTAAGGCTAGACACTGATACTTAAATTAGTTCTGAAACTTACTTCATCAAAAAATGCCAACAAAGACGGCAATACGTATCGCAGCTAAATCAATCACTTCCGTACTAGGAACAACACGAAAACTATTCTGTCTCTCTTCACAAATTCACTCTTGAAAGATTTTTTAACATTCCTTCATGGTGTGTATGTATGTAACACATAAGCAGGCTAAAAACAAATTTAAGCGCAAGAAAACCAAGATACAAAGAGAGAGTTAAGTGTTATTATATGCCTTTTTTTTTTTTCAAAATAATTTTTTTCCTGTAATGTTTATTAAGCTTATTTTGCTCAAAGTTTAAGAATGTGGTTTTCAATTTAAAACTTTTCTACCAGCATATGTGCTAGCTGGTTGTTTTAGTAGTTAACAGGTTTAGTAGAATTTAATGTTCAAGCATTTTATTAACTTACAAAATTTGTTTTTAGTGCACTTAAGCAGATGTATAATAATGTAGTAGAAACCCACTTTCAGGTCTTTGTAGAAATGAGAGAGGTAGCATTTCTGTTTGACCCTGAAGAAGGTATAAGTGATTATTCTCAACATGTTTTACATTAGAAACTTGTACATGTCTTCTTTTATGAACTCAAACAAAATTTTATGGGTTACTGTTTTTTAGTTTTGGCCCTCATCAAAGGGACAATATAGCTTGGTGACTTGGTTCTGATATTCTTCTATATATATATATATATATTTTTTTTTTTTAGGTTTTTTCTTCTTAAAATTATTTGCACACATACACCATGAAGTATGGAATACTTCAAAAAATGACATCTTGAAAAATATTTCTATCTATCTCTCTCTCTCTCTCTCTCTCTCTCTCTCTCTCTCTCTCTATATATATATATATATACATATCGATGATCTGCCAGAAGGACAGATCATCGATGGACAGCCGAAATTTTAGATTGGATTCCAAGGGACAGGAAAAGACCCAGAAGAAGACCACATGGGAGATGGGTGGATGAAATTCGAAAGTATGCAGGGGTGAAATGGAGGAGACTGGCACAGGACAGACCGTTGTGGAGGAAACTTGGGAAGACCTTCGTCCAGCAGTTGATTGATAATGGTTGACAATGATGATGATGATGATATATATATGTGCACCATGAAGGAATGAGGAATGGTGAAAATTAAAATGTTTCATCTTTTCAATTTTTCATTTTTTGAAATTAAATTTTACATCTTTTTTTTTTTCTTATATATATATATATAACTCACCTTCGTTTTGCTGATGACTTAGTCATTTTTGCAAGAACCCCATCAGAGCTGCAGAGTATGATCCAGAAACTTGCTGACAAGAGTAAAGAAGTAAGATTAAAAATGAACTTTCAGAAGACAAAAGTGATGTACATTGCTTTTACAAGAAATGAATATTTATCGGTAGATGGAGAAAAGCTGGAGATAAATGATACCTATGTTCATCTTGGACAGCAGATATCAAGTGAGGGTCACATTAATGAAGAAATTAATTGGCCAATAAGACTTGCCTGGAGAGCTTTTGGAAGAAACAGTATAATTTTCAAGAGCAATATGCCATTATGTCTTAAAAAGAAACTGTTTGATCAATGCATCCTACCAGTGCTTACGTATGGTGCAGAGACGTGGACCTTAACTAAAAGAGACATACAAAGGCGGCAGACAACTCAAATAAGCATGGAGAGGTGCATGCTTGCTGCAACCAGGAGAGATAAGAAGAGGAACTCGTGGATCAGAAAAATGACAAGAGTGGAAGACATCAAGGTCAGAGTAAAATCCCTGAAATGGTGATGGGCTGGACGTACTGCCAGAAGAACAGACCATGGATGGACAGCCGAAATTTTAGATTGGATTCCAAGGGACAGGAAAAGATCCA
Source organism: Macrothele yani (assembly GCA_039090855.1). Classification (NCBI taxonomy): domain Eukaryota; kingdom Metazoa; phylum Arthropoda; class Arachnida; order Araneae; family Macrothelidae; genus Macrothele; species Macrothele yani. Next base: position 9,222,993 of record CM077033.1, read on the forward strand.
GAAGAACACCACATGGGAGATGGTTGGATGAAATTCGAATATATGCGGGAGTAACATGGAGGGGACTGGCACAAGACAGACCGTTGTGGAAGAAACTTTGGTAGACCTTCGTCCAGCAGTGGATTGATAATGGTTGACAATGAATATGATATATATATATATACTCGTATATGTGTGTGGTGTGTGTATTTAATTTGTTCATATTAATGGCTAGCAAATAAGTTGGTATATTCCTTACAACTAATAGTGTGTTAATTTAATTCTACAACTTTTCCGTTCCAGATTTGATCTTTAAAACAATGTTCCCATGACAGATGTATTTAAATAAAACTTTTCTTTCTCACATAAGCATATGTAAAAGCCATCAGAAAAATTGCAAATATTTGCATGCATTCATTCAAACAATGAAAAATTGAAATAAATAAAAACTTAGCTTTCTGATGGCAGAATATTCCATGACACCTTCCTTTCATGCATTTTCCTACCAAAAAAAAAAAAAAAAAAAAAAGGCAATAGAAGGTGGTACCTGAATATCTGCAGAGTCTTGTAGTGTAATATCCCAAATCCCCCCTCCATTTTCCTCTTGTTTGGAGATAGATTAACAAGGGTTTCTAATGCACGTTTCCAAATTCTACGGTCATGACAGACATCTAAGTACAGTTGGAGTTGCAGTCTCAGATCCTAAATTGTCAATATTGGTTCTCGTACTTACCTTATTAATACTAGTATTATTGCTTGTGGGGATGTTTAATGTACGTACAGCATCAGGTTTCAACACTTTTCTGCTAGTCACCCGAAGAAACTCTGCCTTCAAGTCACGCTCGTAGCATGTGTGAAATGTTGGGAACTCACTCTTGCATTAGAAACTTTGAAGGAATCCTGACAATTTTTGAAGTGATAAATCCTTGGGAAATACATGGTGCATAATGTCAGCATTCTTTATAAAATAAAATTTCACAATGATTTGAATGTTTTCGCTCCATTCGTCCTGATGATGCCGAGCTCTGCGAAATTATAGTCGATATATGATAAGATTTTGATTGTGGTAAACGTTGGTATTTTTATTTTATCTCAAAACCACAAGTTTTGTAGTCATAAATTATTTATAATTTTAGGTGTCAACTGAACCTTAGACTACAATTTGGTGTGCAAGTATATTAAGATATCCTACAACGGGAGACGGCAATATAACATCTTGCTTCGCTTTCGTTTTTGGACTTATTTAATACCGATATAGACTTTTCAGGAACATAAAACTTAGTTCCTAATCTTGATTATGACGAACTCAATCTATGTCAGTGTTCTTGGTTTTCCTATTGCACGTACTAAAACAGGCCACTGCACAACCCGGCATTATTGCGTTTCTTACGAAATACTCAAACAATGAATCTCATTGTTAAATAAGTATCGAAATAAACACAACATAAACATCAAACTTGAGATACAAACTTCAAACCGTTGCACATCAATTACGTTCATAGCGGAAACTCCATCACACCAATTGTAAACAAACAGTGATGCGGGAAGCCGAAAGACTAAGCGTCCACGCCTACGTCATGCGCCGCTTCAAATTAACCGCCCACGCCTACGTCATGCGCCGCTTCAAATTAACCGCTTCGGATACTGCGCAGCTCAAGCGGGACCCTCCTGATGAATGGTTACAAAGTGGCTTGGAATTAATATGTATATTTTCTGTTGCCCATATTATTCTGAACGCTATTTCTTAAAAAAAAGTACAAACATTTGTTAGTTTTTAAAATATTAATTACAGATGATAACCGCACGAGCACAGCTGAATTCATTTTTCCGTTGCACTCAAACACCATTTTCACGATAGAACGTTTTTCACTATTCAACATTCTTTGAAAGAAAAATTAGCAAAAGTAGTTTAAATTATGCCTAACAAGTTTATTTAAGTATGTTGCGGCACGTGCTTAAGTGGCTTCTTATTTATGAGCTATTAGGTAATATCCTGACAATTAAAATAATTATTATTGATATGAACAGAATTTTTCAATTCTGGTGATATTGTAGAATAATTTTTAAACTGTGCTTCTAATTTAAAAATCCACTGAGTGTCAGTTTCATACACGAAATATGCCTCATAACGGATATGTGCATCCTATAACTTTACGAGGAAACCATATTGAATGGTTGCATCGTGAACCGTAGCCGGGAAGAAGATGTACCGATAAATTACTAGAGATACATCTCTAGAATGATGGAAACGTAATAAGGTTGTTATCGGGAAGAAATATGGCTTAATTCAAATCTTGAATGTTCTTCAAACTGCTATAAATGGAAATGGTTCTGTTTTGCGTTTCATCACATGCTTTTTTCCGAAAAAGTAATCGCTCCCACTTTTACCCCAAAGATTTGAAGTACGGACATAATAATTTGACATATGGAAAGAAAGAAAAAGAAAAATGCAAAATTATAAAGAATTAGTGTGAAGTAACTCACAAATAGTCACACATCCTAAACACCACTTGGTTTTTTCAGGTGTGAAATCTGCATAAACTCTCATAGATATATTAAAATCATAAAACTGCCCTCTAGAACATCTATTGAGACATGTGAAAATAATGTTTGCTTGATGTTCGGACAAACACAGCTTTCTTACATTCCCTAAATTGTGAATAGCAAGATCTGTATTTCACTCATATGAAAATTTAGTAATAACTTATTTGAATAAAAAGTATATCTCAGTCGTTCACTTCGCAATTCCATAGGAATCACGGGCTGAGGTCCACTTTATACTATGTTTTTGAGTCCAGGCCTCACTACCCGCTGTAAAGGAATAGGCTGTTTTAAACCGAATAAGTAAAATTTATGTATACATTGCCAAAAAAGCAACATAAAATAGAAATTGACAATAAACATTATTACCATTTGCTGAAAATATTTTCATTTAATGAATAAAAAGTCTGGTTAGAGTTTAAAATACTTATCTGATCATTATAACGCAAACTCGCAGCCATTTTTTGACATTTCTGTATATCTTAATAACTTTATTCTGGGAAAGGGACGGTTCTTCCATATTTCGTTTTCCAGCAGTAATCTTCTATGAGTACGCATATAGTTCTAACAACCAAAACTTAGAGAAGAGCCCAGGAAGTAGTGTTTCTGATTGAGTATTGTTGTTGTTCGAAGAGCTCAAATAAACACAGTTTGTTCTTCCCTAATTTTTACCCCTAAATCATGTTTTTATTAAGAACTGCTTCATAGAACATCATACATTTAGCCAGTATTGATTGGCCAGGCAGAACAAGATTCGCATTTCTTCCTCAAATGTGCATAGGCATAAAATGCTTACATTCAGAAATGAATGCGTGGTTGTATGTATGTTGAAGATACAGGTGTAGTAAACATTGTAGAAAACTGACTGGGGTTCTTCGATTATTATTCTGGCTGCAACCCACGACTGCTAACTCGGGTCGGTCTGTGTGCTGTAGTATTGCCAGTTCGATCACCGAGGCAGCTCAGAATAGATTTACAAACAGACACACTTTCATTAATTATTATTCTGGCTGAGACCCACGACTGCCAACTCGGATCGGTTTGTTTGCTATGGTATCGAAAGTCCAATCACAGGGGCAGCTCAGAAGTGCTGTACAAACATACACACTTTTACTTATCATTTCTCTATCTGAGACCCACGACTGCCAACTCCGTTCAGTCTGTTTGCTGTGGTATCGAAAGTAATCACAGGGGTAGATCAGAAAAGCTGTACAAACAGACACAGTTTCATTTATTATTATTTTGGCTGCGACCCACGACTGCCAACTCGGGTCGGTCTGTTTGCTGTGGCATCAAAAGTCAGATCACCGAGGCAACTCAGAAGAGCTGTACGAACAGACACAGTTTCATTGAACCTCCCGCTTTGATTTAACCAAGGTGATGAAATGAATTTTCTTTCGTCGAGCAGTGTATATTTACATACATATACTAATACACACTTTTAAAGTAATTATATGTATACAAATAATCCTCATCATGCTTTTCAACCATTACTATACCACCGCAAGATGATAGTCTTTCGGGCTCTCACATGACTGAATGAGTTCCATGCATGTCCATCAAAATGATGGTAAACACAAACAGTTGCTTTGTCTGGAACAAATCAAGATGTGGATCTCAGCATTAATTGGATCTTGTAATATCAAGTTAAAATAAAAGTATTTTGCGATAAGGGCATTTTCCACGAACAAGAATGTCTATTTCCGCTGATGGTAGAGCTAGCAGAAGAAATATCTGGAAAAGCTGATGGCCCAATATAAAACCTCCTCCTCCTCAACAACCTGTCTTCATGGATGCTACTACTTCCCATCAGAACGTAGTATTTTAAGATTTTTCACAATGGAACCGTTAAATAAATAAACTGTAAACAACTGAAATGTTAGTTCTTAAAATGTAACTCATATTTCTAAATAAAATGGTAGACCAATCAGAAGAAATATCTGGAGAAACTGAAGACCCAATATAAATACTCCTCCTCAACAACCTGTCTTCATGGACGGTAATTTTCGTTTATTGTTAATCTCATGTGAAAATACACTGCGTTGCGGAATAAAATCCACTATCACTTAAAGCTTTTCAATGGCAACGTATGTTGTTATTTAAATTTATTATCCCTAAAGGATATGCCTTCATCACCTGAGATACGTGAAAAAACAAATGCTCCTTCAACGGAATTTTAATGACACTTTTACCCTGTAAGTTGAACCGTTTCAGACAACTTGCGAATGAACTTTCCCTTTAAGCAATACTTTCACAAAACGATTTCTAAAAACAATAAAGGAGTTAAAGGTAATGTACTTAAAATTTATTTTCATAATATTTTACTAAAATTTAATTGGTAAATACCATTCATTATTCATGTTTCAAAATTGTAAATTATCCTTCATTTCGCAAATTATTACAGCTTACTTTTCAGCTTTAAAAAACTTATCCGACTTTCTGTACGTATTTCGTAAATTATGTAAATAAAAAGAGAGAAGTACGTTTTGTTATTTCAACTTTCAGTCTGTGTCTATCAATTCGGGAATTGCGTTTTCTATATCTTATCCAAATCTAATTAAGAACATTTGGTCAGCATTCTTGGATCCATTTTGTTAAAAAATTAGTTCAACATAAGGCCCGCGGGCCTTATCACGGCCTACCAGATGTTTTAGTACGGCCGGCAGAAAATGTTCGGAATTAAGTAATTCCAGGGTTTAAAACAGAAAAACGAAAATAGCAAATCTACATTCCTCAAGAATAAGGAAGACACGCGGGAACAGTATGGAACAGTTTTCGCGGTGGAATTGTTCTCTATCTGACAATTGAGCAAACAAATAGTTCAGAGAAACTTTGAAGGGAGGAAAAAAAGATCCGTACAGTCACCGGAAGTACTGTTTTCCCCTGCCAATCAGGTGTCGACTACTCATCTGTCCTGCGCAGAGCTGAGCTCCACGTGACCATTATTTAATTTGCTTTTCATTTGAAAGTTGTCTTTTCAACTGAAAATATTTCTCACCGAGGTAACTGCTCTAGCTAAGTATCAGTGTGTTTCGTTAGCCAAGTATCCAGCGAATTTCTTGTTAAAATACATCTCAGGTACGTGTCTCCGATAACAGTTGAGCGAACCCTGTTTCGCATGGGTGTCCGGAGACGACGCTGCGTTAAGGCGCCCTAATGAAGCCAGCTCCATCGGCAACGGTGCCTGTATTTTGCATGGAACTACTGTCATTGGACAGTGGACTAGTGGGAAAAGTTTACCTTCACCAACGAATCGAGGTTTCATATTATTCCGATACGTTCTTTCATGTTGGACGCTTACCCTGGTGGTGATGGTGTTAAAAGATAGGACAATGCGCCCTGTCAGGTCGTTGAGGAGGTCCGTTACTCGTTCCAGGAACACGGCAAATATGTCTCCGTTATCCTTTGGCGGGCGAAATCGTCCGACCTCAATCCCATACAGCACTTGGGGTACTATTCGGATCGCCATGTTGGACATGCCGACCCACAACCACGTCATGTCCGGGACGTCCCTGCTCTGTTGAAGTCTGAATGGGCACAAGTACCTCGCGCAACCTTTCAGAGCCTCAAAGCTCCGTGCTACGCCGTTTCGCCCGTATCATCCGGAGCAAGGTGGTCATTCCCATTATAACGTAGGTGCTCATAATTTTTCGATACGACCGTGTAGATATTTCTGTTGAATATATACAAATTAAGTTTACTCTTTTTTTAAAATTATTACTCTTTTCATAAGAATTAATAAGAACATTTTTTTTTACAATTGACTGCTATAAAATATGGTCAAAACTTAAGAATGGTATGTAAAATTTGAAGAGTTAGTTCTTGAAAAGCTCAGATCTATTCGCAAATATAAATACATCCTGGCCTCCCCTCTTTTTGGAGTTTGTAGATTTTCACTTTGGCGTTAAGTGTGAATTATACACTGACGGAAAAAAAATCCCAACACCAAGAAGTTGTTGCGTTAGATAAACGACAGTTGGTAGGCAGTGAGAGTACATCTGAAAGATGACATCTATGCAAATTGTGCGCTCGGCGCATACGTGTGGCGCTAGTAGCGCCTCTCGGAACATGCAAAGCAGGTTTGCTGTAAATACGCGCTGTAACGTTCGTGAGCGTTGGTTGTCGTTGAGATTCAACGTAGTGTGTTGATGTTAGTCAAGAATGCCTTTAAGAAGACGAAGAAGCTATTATCAACAGATCACGGAGTTTGAACGAGATCGTGTAATCGGGCTACGAGAAGGTGGATTTTCTTTCCGCAATATCAATATTGCAGGACGACTTGGCAGGAATGTAGCCACTGTGCATGATTGTTGGCAGCGGTGGTCAAGGGAAGGTACTGCCTCAAGAAGACCGGGTTCCGGCCGGCCACGTGGCACTACTGAGAGGGAAGACCGCCGTGTACGGTGTATGGCCGTGGCGCATCTTACCACGTCTGCGGCAGCAATTCGAGCTGCAGTTACCACCACAGTGACACAACGAACTGTTACAAATCGGTGTCTTGAAGGACAGCTACGAGCCAGACGCCCTGTAGCGTGCATTCCACTTACTCCAAACCACTGCCGTTTGCGACGTCAGTGGTGTCAAGCTAGAGCTCATTGGAGGACGGAGTGGAGATCTGTTGTGTTTTCTGATGAAAGCCGTTTCTGCCTGGGTGCCGGTGATGACCGTGTGTTGGTTAGAAGGAAGCCAGGTGAGCGCCTGCAACCAACCTGTCTGCGGCCGAGACACACTGGACCTACACCTGGAGTTATGGTCTAGGGAGCAATTTCCTATGACAGCAGGAGCACTCTCGTGGTTATCTCACGCACCCTGACTGCGCAGTTGTACGTCGGTCTGGTGATTCAGCCTGTTGTGCTGCCATTCATAAACATCATTCCAGGGGGTGTTTTCCAACAGGATAACGCTCGCCCGCATACTGCTGTTGTAACCCAACAAGCTCTACAGAGTGTCGACATGTTGCCGTAGCCTGCTAGATTACCAGATCTTTCACCGCTCGAGCACGTATGGAACATCATTGGACGACAACTCCAGCGTCACCCCCAACCAGAATTAACCGTCACTGTATTGGCCGACCAAGTGCAACAGGCATGGAACTCCATCCCACAAACTGACATCCAGCACCTGTACGACACAATGCATGAACGTTTGCGTGCATGCTTCCAACATTCTGGCAGTTACACCGGTTATTAATGTACCAGCATTTTACATTTAAAATGGCTCTTCTCGCGCTTACAATAAGCAGTGATCTTGAAACCTTAATTGATTAAATATGTTACCTATACAAATGTATTGCCACCATTTCATTCCTCTACAACTATTTTTTCGTGGTGAGATTTTTTTTTTCCGTCAGTGTATATGTAATGTTCATGCAGATGGAAAATCCATTCGTGAATGGTGAATTGGTTTTAGTTAAGCTCGTGCACTTTTGAGCAGTTGACAATTTACGATTAGGACATAACGACGGTTATCTGCAGGGCGATGATTCACTTAGTAAGTATGGAGGGACATCCGAGAAAGGTGGAAACTGAATTGCCATTCTTTTTATTGTTCGTTTTTTCGCGGATGCAAGAATGATGAATGTCGCGTTCATCACAAACTTCCAAAGTTAAATATTGTGTAAAACGAGAAGACGTGGATTTCCACTACGCAGGACTAATCGAGTTCCCGTAATGAATTCCAATTTTTATTAAAAAACTCTATTATTATCCCGTTTCTGATTTTCTTTTCACGAGCTGACTCAGTATATCCTATAAACGTTCTGTTAAACATTTGGAAACACACCTCGCCTTACTTGGATTCAAAACATATGCATGGGAGACACCTGGTAACATTCAGCAAAGCTTGCCTAGTTTAATAGGTGAGCTAAGGCTTACGAAAAGTACAACATTCCAAACTTCCGAGATATTGTTTGAAATTTTTTTTTCGATTGGTTGGAGGTTTAACGACCACCGTGAGCAACTCAATGGGGCTATAAGCAGTCGCCCGTCCCTAATTTAGGGTCACTGGTTCCGTGGAAGGGAGAGAACCAGTTCCGTAAGACAAACACAACATCCATGCCTCATCGGGATTAGAACCCGGACCCCGTTCGGAGGCCATCGCTTAGACCACTGCGCCACCGGGCGGCTTGAAAATTTGGAAAGTATGTATATATAATAAATTATTTTGATTTATTATCGCTTGTAAAGAGGTTAAAGTTAATATTAGTTTCATTGCTTAACAATATTAATAATAAAGAAAGGAACATGTTTATTAATTCATGTTAACGGAAATAATGTATAAAATACGGTATCATGCTTTGAAATAATAAAACATGTGTTAGTATTGTAATACTATAACTAATATAATTTTACATTTCTTTAAATACCAAGTTTTGTGTAACAAGCAGTGAAATCTACCTTGTCATTGACGGCTTGAAATATCTAAAAACAAATCTAATTATTTAGATTTTCCTCAGATTTACGAAACATTGTTAGAGATAATTTTGTAAGTTTAAAGTGTAGAACAGTGATTCTGTACTCAGCTTTGTAAACCTTAGCCTGACGAATTCGTTCGTTTTCGGTGGTGAAAACTAGCGATACAGTTTTTTTAGTTCGTACGTATTTGCACCAATTAAACGGAAATCTACACTCTCGTGGGCTAATTGATAGAGAGTGCGGTGTTATTAAATATACATAAACAAGCGCATAACAATTTTTTTACCGGTCCCATTTCAGTAAAGGATCCGTTAAAATACTAGTTCAACGAAACCTTAATCGTACGGTTATATTTAAACTTAAAGCGTAACGATTGTATTGTTCACGTGAATGTCAGGATTTATTTGATAAAGAGCAGTATTGAGGCTAATTTATTACCGACAAAACATTTCGGAAAGATTTGTTTCTCTCGCCTTCTCTTTTGATATTGGTACATCTTTGCGTTTTTGTGCATATGGTACCGTACTTCTATTGCCTAGCTAAATTGTTCGCACAGTTGATATTTTAATTTGCACTGGATCTCGAAAGGCATTAGAACACACAAGAAGGGGAAATTTTTAATCTAAATAACGCATTTTTTAATAAACGTAAATGTTCCGTTATTTTGGTTATTCTACCTAAGACACTGGAATGACAACCGGAAACATGAGGGTAGTAGTTATTTCTCATTTCAATGGATATCTTATTTTAATCTGAATTTAAATTAAGGTGAAGTGCAAACCTTTCATCTGGAATAATATAATTTACCATGTATTATTTTCTATCAAAAGCTATATTACATGTCACTCTTCTACACTTTATATTTTGAAAATCCAGTCAAATTGATCTGTTTAATTATATGCACTCCGTTTTCACGAAATGAAAAACTAAAGTACAATGCAAACTGAAATTTCAATGGCATATTAATTAATTTTTATTAGGCTTCACAGATTTCCTTATGTTGTTGAATGGCAATCTGTCGAACCTTCTTTTACCGTGGTAATACGATTTCGGCTCGTCAACGTGCTTAATAATAGTCCTCGTAAGAACAAACGAGCTGAGCTCGGATTTCCTGAACACTTCTCGCGCAACAATGATCTCAATTCCTGTCACCTACATTCGCTGCTCCGTCCGGTCATGAGACAAGCTCGCACCGAAACCCAAGAGAAATGTATTTGTGCGTAACAAACGAACTGCTGATGTCTAAACGATTTCTCCAGGTCCACTGAATCATCGTTGGAGGCTGTTTGACTCAACAACATAAGGAAATCTGAGAAGCCTAATTTATAGTAATTAGCTGCGATTGGAGGCTGGTAGTGATGTGTTCAACAAACTCGATACAGCGATTTCATTGGAGGCTAAATGATGTGTTCCAAAAAACTTGATACAGCGATTCGTCGGACCAGTTTACAAGTTTCCAATAATCGTTCCTCCACTGGAAGTGTTTCAGAGCGCAATCGAGGAGTACAACTTTATGTCGTCGGGTCATCAATGGCTCCCGGATTGACCATGGTCTCCGTAACCCCATCGCACATGGGGACGTTGCACTATCTGAACGCTGATGCTACGGCTGTGACCAGTATTGAATTACTTTTTGACTTGCGTCCATGTTGCACCGCTGGTGGATGTTATGATACGGGCCAGACCGGGGCCGCGGGACTCCTCCTCTTTATCTGTACGGGCCTGGCCACCGGATTAAGAACTTGCTTGTTACGTCACTCTAAGCGACGGGCACATTGTAAAAAAAAGTTGTAGTTTTTACGGAAAATTACTGTAAATCGCTACAGAAAAATGCCGTAACCACATTTAACAGTTTAAAATAGTAAAATCTACAGTTTTGGGGATGGCAACGCGCCGAGCTGCTGAACTACCTAACGCGCATGCTCAAGCACTTAGCCTCGCGTTTCGAAGTAGTTTGGTAGAACGTTACAAATCCCGTTTGCTCGTTGTTTTGCTATCTGAACATTAAAAGACTGATTATTAATCATTCTCAGATCCACTAAATTATTACGAGGTTAGAATTTCCGTGTTCCACTTCCGAGATTTATCATTCTTTGTTTTTCTTTCAATTTCAGTTAATTTTATTTGGCATTGAGCACTTCACCGGATTGTTTGTGTTTGTATGTAAGGCTTAATTTCTACGTTAAGTTCGCTGCATATTACTTCACTTTATTCCTATTCAATGTCTTTTACTAACGTTTGGTATCTGTTTGTCCAACGTTTTCCTGTACTATAGGAGAATTGTGCTTATTTTCATTTGGAAACTTTTTGATTACAGTTTAACAGGAAAGTTCATGTGGACATATGCTAAATATTCTGTTAAACGTTGGTCTAGGCATGAGTTAAGACTGGGCACTTATCTGCTTTTAGCGTATTTTTGCCACTAACAGATATAAAGTACTTTTTACGAGTACCTGTATTATTAATGGAACTATCGTGTAAATGATGGAATTTTACATTTACGATAAATTCATAACTTTTGGACTGATGACATTTTAAATTGTATGTGAGAAACAAATTAATTATACTACGTAACTTTGCAGGACGCTAAAGTACACATTTACCCATAATTTTGTTGTTTGGTTAACTCTCCAGGATGCAGTGCATTTGTTCATGGGATGCATGATCATCATCTGACAAATTGCGTCATCCACGCAACTGGCTTATTCAAGGAAAATTGAAAAAACAACAACTTGTTGAACATTTGTATTTACTTCTGATAATCGTTTTACATACCACCCAGTAAAGAAGGAAATTTACTTTTGCTCTGTCCTAATTTTAAATTAGTCTCAAATATCAGCTTTGTATAATAACATGGCCATGTAGTTTTGCTCTACACAGAATGGATTGCAGTTGCTCCATACAGTTTTGCTCTATACAGAATGGATGATGTCCAAATGAAAATATTCTACGTGACTCATTAGTTGAATGTGTTGTGAAAATTATAGAAGAAGAAAGCATGGAATACCTTCCAAAAAAGTGAAAGCCTGGAACAATGATACAGGTAAGCATAGTTTGCTGCTAAACTTTTGAAATGTTGTACAGAATGTAGTTACATGCCTAAAGTGTTGCTAAATGAAAGTTTCTCAAGAAAGTACTTTATTCATGCCTTAAAACAATTCTAAATTTTAATATGCTTGTCTAGTAACCTTTTAAAAATATACCCTTATTAAAATAGTTTCTCTTACTGTTTTTTTCAATATCAAAATTATATGTTCAGTTCCAAACTAAGAAAAATCTACTTAATAAAATACAAAAGGGTTGTAATGCAATTGAATAACATGCACCATCTGAAAAATGGTTTTACTCAGGTAATAAATTTATTGTGAGAACAATATTTCTAGATATCGTGGTAATTAGCAGATGCACACACAATTTGTACTACTTGACTCTATTGCTGTTTTCACCGCCCCGGTGACGCAGTGGTCTAAGCAAAGGCTTCTGATCATTCGTCCGACAGGTGTCCGGGTTCAAATCCCGGTGAGGCATGGATGTTGTGTTTGTCTTGCTGCACTGGCTCTCTCTCTCTCCTTCCCTGGAACCAGTGATCCTAAATTAGGGACCGGCGATTGCTTATAGCCCATTGAGTTGCTCACGGTGATTGATAAACCTCCAATCATAAAAAATATATATAAAATTATAAAAGTTAAAAAAAACATTACTATCTTGGGTCTGAGTCTCCGGATCCATGTGGCGCAGCTTCTCTGACATTTTGCTTGTGCTTTTTTTTTAAACTTTTAGATGTATAGAGACTCAGTAATGATTTACTGCATATAGCACAATCAAGTGTGGACCGGAATTCATACTACACATTACATTTTTTCATTCATTTTTTTTCACAGTTCAATGATTTTCAATTTCTTGTATGTATATATACACTGGCGGAATGTGAAAAAAGATCACTAAGAAGGAGATGTATGATACCAACGAAATTTATGCAGCATAATAACGGAATACAGAGGATAACGTGATCAAAACATTATGGCAAAATACAGCTGTATTTGCTTGTAAACTGAAAAATAACATTTCCATGTAACATGGTTAGTACGAGGTTGAACCGCCATGAACTGCGTCACACTGTGCAATTCTGGCATGGAGTCTGTCGTACAGATGTTGGGTGTAAGTTTGGGGTATTGAGTTCCAAGCATCCTCAAACTGGACGCCTCAATCGGGGATGGTCGTGGCTGGAAAGTGAAAAAAGAACACCAAGAAGGAGACGTCTGATATCAACGAAATTTATACAGCATAATAACGGAATACAGAGGATAACGTGATCAAAACATTACGGCAAAATACAGCTGTATTTGCTTGTAAACTGAAAAATAACATTTCCATGTAACATGGTTAGTACGAGGTTGAACCGCCATGAACTGCGTCACACTGTGCAATTCTGGCATGGAGTCTGTCGTACAGATGTTGGGTGTAAGTTTGGGGTATTGAGTTCGAAGCATCCTCAAACTGGACGCCTCAATCGGGGATGGTCGTGGCTGGAAAGTGAAAAAAGAACACCAAGAAGGAGACGTCTGATATCAACGAAATTTATACAGCATAATAACGGAATACAGAGGATAACGTGATCAAAACATTATGGCAAAATACAGCTGTATTTGCTTGTAAACTGAAAAATAACATTTCCATGTAACATGGTTAGTACGAGGTTGAACCGCCATGAACTGCGTCACACTGTGCAATTCTGGCATGGAGTCTGTCGTACAGATGTTGGGTGTAAGTTTGGGGTACTGAGTTCCAAGCATCCTCAAACGGGACACGTAAATCGGGGATGCTCGTGGCTGGCCGTGGAGACCGGATAAGTCGTTGTCCCATAAGATCCCACACGTGCTCAATGGGGGACAAATCCGGTGAACCTACAGGCCATGGAAGATGTTTCACACACAGAAGTGCACGTTGCGTTGCACGTGTCATGTGTGGGCGTGCGTTATCTTGCTGGAAAACACCACGATGGACCGACCTTACAAATGGCACAACAACGGGCTGAATGATGTTGTTGATGTAGGAGGGGCTGTTTAACGTACACGGCACAAACACTAGTTGTGTACGGGAGTGATAGCTGATCGCTCCCCACACCAGGAGACCAGGTGTAGGCCCTGTGTGTCACTGGCGGATGCAAGAAGGGTGGAGACGCTCCCCTGTGCGTCTGCGAACACGCATACGGCCATCGGAGGCTCTCAAGCAGAATCTGCTTTCATCGCTGCGTAAATACGTAGTGAAGAATTTTTTTTTTCTTTTAACGTAAATAAGAAAAAAGTTTCTTCACTACGTTAATACGTACGTGAAGCACCTCGTACACTATAAATTTAGAGCAAATGACATAAATTTGAGCTGGCTTACCCCCGTTAACGGTCATGTTACAGGAAGCTTATTCTACTTGTCAGTCCAATATTTTGGCTGTGCATGCAACATGGTGTATTCAAGTGATCAAACATTAAGGGCTCTCTACCGATTCTAGGAAGATACAGAAATCTAACACCACTTGTTTCAAGGTTTAGAACAAGTACTATCTGTAATACTTTGTTGAAATATATCCTAGGATAAAATAAAGAAAAATCAAATGTTATTGCCCTGACAGCAGGTAAGACAATTACGAAACTAATGAAAATACTACTACTTCTGAATTCAAAGTTTTTACAATGCAATAACAGTACTACGATTGAAGCTCAGAACATGTAGCGCCCAGGCAAGTTCTAGTTCAATCATCAAGGACCATTTTACTATTTTATATAATATCTATTTTGCGACTTGCTAAAACAAGTGGGTTTGTACATTTGAACCTACGCATTAAATTATATCCTATGAGTGGATATGAGACTGATATAAAGCTACTTCTATCACTTTTCTCAAAGTCCTATTCACCTACAGTGCTCGTAGACTACACCTTTTGGTCTAAGTTCAGCAGTTACTTACAGGAAACCGGCTAGTCCGAGAGCGCATGTATGTAGAAATTATTCTATCCGAACAAATATGTAAGGGTTGATGTTGAAATATAAAGCTATGCTGTAAATCACAAAGGCATGATAAGACCAAAATTCTGACTAATCCTGTGCTTAATAAAAACGAATCCCAGTTTTTAAATGGTTACCGTTGTTCAGAAAACAAAAATATTTCTCGTCTAACCACACCACGTTATTTTTTCTACGGCTGTCCGCTATTAGCAGCAGAAGCGTTTTGCAAAAGCAAATCAAGTCTCCTTTGCAAAAATTTTGCTTTTAAAAAGTTATTTTAAATAATATGTTTTCAGAATGATATACTGCAAATAAAGTAATTAATTTTTTCCAGATTAAAACAATTTCCAAAAATCTTTACAGTGAAACCTGTATAAAACAGAACAAAAAGGACTGGAATTATGTTCGGATTTAGGCAGGTGCATCCCTGAAAGCCATTGAAATATAAACATTTGAATTCCTGCCATGAAAATAAGAGATTCGATAAATTAGGAATAATTTAAAGAAGATAATGTTTCTTGTACCTCAATCAACAAAAAATCACAACCTCCTATTTTTTGTATAACCTGATAGTGATTTCTGTACAACAACACTATGACACTGAGTGAGAGCATTTGTGCAGCCACACTAACAAACAACGTCCACACGATTTTATTGTATTCTTTATTTTCTTGCAGTTTTCCTTTCGTTGATCTGTCACTTAAAGATCCTTGTCTCGTCATTTCGCTTTAAAATGTCATAAACTTAGGTTCTTCCAGCACTGAAAGTTTCTACAAAATGTTTATCACTCACACTTTCTTTTTCATTCTTTACTGCAACTCTGAATTTGTATCTAAATAGAGAACACTCTTCCTTGGCCCCCCGTCAAAAGGGAAACGAAAAATGCAATTCACAAAAAGCAAAGGCTGTGAGTTATAATCACAATGAACAAATGTTAGATAATTAAATTGGAGTGTCTCCTTGAATTACCTGCAAGACAGAAAGCTGGGAAAATTTTTAGTCTTCGCATGAAGCAAAGATGCCAACGTTGGTTACACGATATAAACCTAAATTGCGCACTATGTTAAAAGAAAAGTGTAACAGTGGGTGTGCTACGGTGTTTTTGTGTAAACAATCCATAAGCCATCACTCTGTATTTAGTTATGTTTTCTTCAACTTCAAGTGAACTTCTTCCTTGTGATGTTATCATTACACTTTGTTGTGTAATGTTTTGGATTGAATTAAAATATTTGGCGTAACGGAAACATACAAAACGATAAGTTGTAAAAACGCTATTTATTCTTCTGCTATTTTTGTTTCCGCGCTGTTAGATTCCCTTTAAAAAGTTAAAAGTTCAAATTATATGTAACCGAAATTTTAGTTCATATGATGCGCCAAAGGTAATAACAGAAATTCCGGGAATCCCCAAGGGCCTTTTGCTAATGAAAAAAAAGATGGATTTTCTAAATAAAAGATGGATTTTCTAAATAAAAGATGGATTTTCCTGATCTTTAAGAACCAAATATTTTTCGTTCCTTTTCCCCTGTTTTCCAGCTTCATAATTTCCTTGCTCCAAGACTTTAGGTTGCTTTCTTTCTTCTCTTCGGCATCTACGATGTCATCCAAGCTTTGAGTTTCCAACAAGTGCAAGAAATACATTTAATCTAGGCTGACAAGTAAAAAAAATTGACTTCATGTAAGACAAGTACAATATTGCTAAGCACGTAAAGAAACATCAAGAAGAAAAACCTGCTAAGCGGATATGACACATTTTTCAGCTAGACGATAATAACAACAGCACATTCTTAGCACATGATGCAACATGTAAAATGTCAGGTAGATTTTTTATTTGTTGAAATTTTAGAAACGCTTTGTTTACTAGACAAGCAGTTTAGTGAGTAGAGTCCAAATGTACATCAAAAGTGAATACGACAATCCACACCTGTGCAAAAGTGACTTTCATTTGAAAAAATGTAAATTAAGGCGACTGGGGAAACAGCCTTTAAGAACAAAAAAGTTATTACAGATTTCGGAGTACCCTACTCTAAAAATCGCTGCCTCTGGGTTAGATATGCATGCACACATTGCGACGAAGTCGTTAAATACCAAGACAATATTGAAGGTATTCCAAGCGTGCAAACCGATTTAAGAAGTAGTCAGGGGACTCGCGCCTGGGGCGGTTAAACCGCTTACGAAGCAGTAGAGAGAGAACGAGTCTCAAGCGATGGAACCGTTTTAGAAAGGGGTGACCGTGAACGCACACAGCACGTTCAAACCGCTCGGAGGGTTAAAGAATTCTGGGCAACATTTTTGTAGAGTTTTCTTTCATGCGCTTCCTACAACACCTTAATTCGCTGCATCATACTTAGCTTTAACTGCTTCTTTGGGCGCTTTAGTTCCAATAAATTTGAAAGTGTAATTTTAGAAAAAAAATGATTGGAGACAGATAACGGAATTACAATGCTGGAAAACATAAGTAGGTCTACAGCTCTTGAATATTGATTTTTGGAAAAACACGAAGTTCCTCTGTGAAGTTAAATAAGGGACCATCACCATCAAATTATGGATCAAAATTAGATTTAAGGATCGGATAATGTTTTGTATCTAAATAATCAACGATAAAAGTATTCATTAATTTATTCAGGAATGATCATTCACGTGATATTAATTTGAAAGGAATATAATTTAATAAACAACGTATTCTACGGTTCAAGAATTTTCATACGCAACAGAACTGTGTTACCGAAATTTGAAATACAGTACATTTGAATTTCACGAAAGTGTTGTTGACCACATAATTAGAAGATTTGTTCGTATTTAGAGTTATTCACAAATGTTGAGCTACGTGAAATATGTACCAGCAATTAAACAAAATTAGCTTTGAGTTGGTGTAATTACAAATATTATACCAATTTATGAAATGTGTTCATATGGATAAAACATTCAACCCATGACAGGCTTTCATGATCAAACATGGACCTTAAACATCATTCATTGCACAGATATGTTAGTGAAAGAAAACGTAATTATATATATATAAGAAAACGTAATGATATGTGCACTGTTATCAAAAAGGACCGCCGTATTCTTGAAATTTTCAATATTCCGCTTATAATATGTAAGAACTTAGCTGGATATAAATTTAATGAGGCGCAATTATAACATTCCGTTTCCGTTTTATTCCTCATACTGTACCGAAAATATTACCTGAAATGTCATAGATATTTCACTTCAATAGAAACACTACTTTTTTAATGTACGTTTTTAGAAAATTGCACTGTTTCAAATTACAAAAATATGGTACAAACCACTTTGTATTTATTTATGTACCTTGAGTGCAGCAACTTTTTCGGGGAAGAAAGTTCAAGACAAATTGTACGCTATTTAAAAAGAATCAGCTTTCAGTAATGTATTATGATAATAATTTACAATATGACAACAAAACAAATTCTTTAGTTAGGATTTCATTTGACATGACGTTCAACTCACTTCTGCCTGTTCTGGCTAAGAGTTAATTTTTACGGGATCATGGTGGTGTTCTACTACATATTTTATTCCCCTAGTGTCTCATAACAAAAAAAGCACTCTGTTTGAATCTCATTCACTAATATAAAAAAGATTACAGTGTGTTGAAACTAGAATTTTCATTTACTTTTATATTAAATAATTTATATATTGCACTCCAAAGTCTAATAATTATTAATCAAATTGTATAATTTTTTGGTAGGTACTAAAACTGGTAATACATTTTTTTTGCCTACACTTTAAAAAATTTTTAAAGAAATTACCGAACTGGATATCTACATATACAACGTCTATTGCAAGATCAAATAAGATTGACTAAAAAGATTGAATATATTTTCTCATCTAAGGCAGTGTTTCTCAAACTTTGGTCTGTCATGGACCACTTTCAGCATTTCTTTACTTATCGCGGACCACCAAGTGGGAAGGAGGGAGTCAGGGTAACTTCCCCGGGAGAAATCTGAAATTTAAAAATAAATTGTCTGAAACTAAGGTTTCCAACCCTGGTAAATAATATTAGGACCTACCGGATACCCTCATCGGCCGGTGAGTGATGACTCAACCTCCCCGCTCCAAGGGAGGCCCAACAAAAGTATCACACATTTTATGTGATTTATAAACGAGCTTATAGATATGAGCTCTGCTTCGATTTAACCACCTCCTCTCTAGAAATGCGATTTTAAGGTAATTTTAGCTACTTCTTGTAAATTTTAAGTTCTTTTTAGCAAATTTTCAACTGTTTTTTACTTGAAAATCATCATCATTGTCAACCATTATCAATCCACTGCCGGATGAAGGTCTCCCCAAGTTTCCTCCACAACGCTCTGTCTTGTGCCAGTCGCCTCCATGTCACTCCTGCATACTTTCGAATTTCATCCACCCATCTCCCATGTGGTCTTCTTCTGGGTCTCTTCCTGTCCCTGGGAATCCTATCTAAAATTTCGGCTGTACATCGATGGTCTGTCCTTCTGGCAGTATGCCCAGCCCATTGCCATTTCAGGGATTTAACTCTGATCATGATATCTTCCACTCTTGTCATTTTTCAGATCCACGATTTCCTCTTCTTTCTCTCCTGGTTACACCAAGCATGCATCGCTCCATGCTGTTTTGTGTTGACTGCAGCCTTTGTATGTCTCTTTTAGTTAAGGTCTAATTCTCTGCACCACACGTAAGCACTGGAAGGATGCTTTGATCATCCACTTTTCTTTTAAAACATAACGGCATATTGCTCCTGAAAATTATTTTGTTTCTTCCAAAAGCTCTCCAGGCAAGTTTTGTACGCCGATTAATTACTTCAACAATGTGACCCTCACTTGGTATCTGCTGTCCAAGATAAACGTACGTGTTTGTTATCTCCACCTTTTCTCCATCAATCAATAAATCTTCATTTCTTGTAAAGGCATTGAATATTACTTTTGTCTTCTGAAAATTTATTTTTAATACCACTTCTTTACTCTTGT
Source organism: Macrothele yani (assembly GCA_039090855.1). Lineage (NCBI taxonomy): Eukaryota > Metazoa > Arthropoda > Arachnida > Araneae > Macrothelidae > Macrothele > Macrothele yani. The sequence continues at coordinate 9,242,886 of CM077033.1, forward strand.
CAGCAAGTTCCTGGATCATACTATGCAGCTCTGATGGGGTAGTTGCAAAAATGACTACGTCATCAGCAAAACGAAGGTGGGTTAGATAATCTCCATTAATCTTTATCCCTTTGTTTTCCCAGTTCAGTGATTGAAAGACATTTTCCAATGTGGCATTAAAGAGCTTCGGAGATATGGTGTCACCTTGTCTCACTCCCTTTCCAATTTTTATGTGTGTTGTATTTTCAAACAGCCGAATCTTTGCACTTGCATTTTCATATATGTTATTAATAATATTAATGTATGCATCTTCAATACCGCAGGATTTCAGAGCCGTGGTAACTGCTGATGGTTTCACCGAATCAAAGGCTTTTTTCATAATCGATAAAAGCCATGCACAGTGGAAGTTCATATTCCCTCGCTCATTCAATTAGTTCTCTCAGTACGTTGATATGATCTATTGTGCTGTAGCCACTCCTGAATCCAGCTTGTTCTCTTGGTTGAGCCATGTCCAGTGTTACCTTCAAGCGGTGCGAAAGAACTTCAGTGAAGATTTCATAAACCACTGTTAGGAGGCTGATAGGTCTGTAGTTCCTGAGATCCTCATTGTCACCTTTTTTATGTAGCAGGATCATTGTAGCGTTGTTTCAATTCTCAGGAATCTTCCCTTCATTAACGCATCGAAAAAAAATTTGGGCGAGTACTGTTTTGATTTCTCCACTTGCTTCTTGTATGATGTCTACAGTCATTCCATCTTCTCCTGGAGCTTTTCCCCGCTTCATGTTCTTGATTGCATGTGTAACCTCTGCTAGGAGGACTGCAAGAACTCTGATACTGGTACCTTTCATGATGTCTGGAGTACATGTATCATCTCTTTCATAAACGTGGAGTAGAAATCTTTCACTCTTGTCAAAATATCGCTTCTAGTTCTTGTTACAGAACCATCTTCTTTTCTCAGTGCCATAATCTGTTTTCTTCCCTTACTGAGATGTTCCTTTGCTATCTTTAGGCTTTGGTTGTTTTCAATTGCTTTCCTCACTAGTTCACAGTTGAATTTCCTTACGTCTTCAGTGATACTTTTTCGTACTGTCTTGCATAGCTCTATATATTCCACTTTGGAAGTCACATCTTCGTTAGATGTCCTCATCACTCTTCTTTTTTGCAGCAACATTTTGGTTTTTCCTGCTAATTTGTTCACATGCAACTTGTTCTTAGACCCAGCTAATTTTGTTGCTGTTTCCATAAGAGCTTTGGTTACTTTTCTGTTAACTTCAGAAATATCCACTTCTTCCGATGTTAGGCCTTCTAACGCAGAGAATCTGTTCTTCAGTTCCAACTTGAAGGTATTATGATGTTTTTTAAAGTTGGTTATGTCAATACACTTTGTTTGTCTAATGAGCTCGCCACGTTCGAGTTTAGTGTTGAGGTGCATCTTACATCTCACCAATCTATGGTCACTACCAGTGTTGAACTTATTTAGCACACTGTAGTCTTCTATGACGAATTTTTTGTTACACATAATAAAATCAATTTCACTTGTCGTCCCATTTGGATGTCTCCATGTGGTGGGTGCATAAGTTTGAATATTCTGAGTCTTGTATCTTTTCGATAGTTGGAAAACGAGTCGTGCAGCTCTGTCATAGGAACTTTCAACTTCTACAACTTTATCCATCAGTTTCTTGTTTATTATAAATCCAACATCACTAGTTCTGCCAGTAACTGTCCCACGATAGTAGAAGAGATGTCCACTTTTCAGTTCAATGAGATCTTCTCCTTTTCGCCTTACCTCATTTAGCCCGACGATGTCCCACTTGATGCTTTGTAGTTCCTCTTCCAATTCAAGAAGCCTTGAATCAGAAGATAGGGAGCGTCCATTATATGTAGCCAAGGTCAGCATCAGATGACAGCCTAGTCCGGTTCTCCGGGGATTCTTAGCACCCTCTGCCTTCATATCGCACTGGCTGCTGCCTTAGCCAGGTACATTCCAGCTGCCGGAGACTGAGTGCCAAGATTTAAGTTGTGGAATAATTTTAGAGGGGTTTGGCCATAACTCCTCTTCAGAAATGTGATTTTTAGGCAATTTTTAGATACTTCTTGTAAATTTTAAGTTCTTTTTAGCAAATTTTCAACTGTTTTTTACTTGAAAATAATACCGTCCCCAAAATGGGCCGGTAAGCAGGTGCCACCTACCTTAGTCAGAAGATCGCCAAACATTCAGACCAGGTTCTTAAAACACAGGTCGGTTGCCAATCCTATCTGAAACAAAGTAATATTAGAGTACTTATATTTCATGAAGAAAGAATTTGGTGAGTTATGATTTTACTTTGTCGGTTCTATACCCAAAAGGAGAACTTTCCCTTAATTAAATATTTGGCAATTTAGTCAGAGCATGGGCGTAGTAAATGGTGGGCGTTTTGGGGGTTCAAACTATTCTCGAAACAGCAAAAAGTAAAATTTATAACAGTAATATTTATGGAAAATTACTTAAACCTTCTCCGAAAATCGCAACTTATACCCTAGCTACGCTCATGAGCCACATAAAAAAAATTCTCCATACATTTCAAGTTACATCATATGTAAAATGTTATGTGGACAATTATACTTTGATTTTAATACTTTTCTGAAATTCCACGTTTAAAGATTCAGTAATTAATAAAAATATTATAATAATTATAATATTTACCATAGAGAAGTACTTCTAAAACGGATGCAGCTGCTTGCGATCTTTTATCAAGCTATTTGGATGACCGATAGTTTGAGTAGCTTCCACATGTAATCTACAAGTATCTCTTTTTTTTTTTGCTCTTAATTTCACCTAAATTTGAAATCCAAACTCACAGTTGTAAGCTGTCTGGAACGGAAGATGTTTGATGGATCTATCTGATAGCTTTGTATATTCGTGTCGAGCATACATTCAAAATTTAAAAGGAATGATTCTCACATTCTTCATTAATTTTTCTTTTGAAATTTCTTGAGGACCACTTTATAGGCCGTCGCGGAATATCAGTGGTCCCTGGACCACTCTCTGAGAAACACGGCCTAACGCCTAAAACTTGTAATCGCTAAAAGAAGAGAATTTAAGATATACGACGCGCACCAGAGTTTATTATACAGAGTACTTCCAAAGGTGAAGAAGAATTCATTGTGCACTTATTTTAGTGCCAAGTCTCATTCGATAAAGAAATCCTTCATGATCACAGTGAAAACATGGACTAAATATATGCCGTAATCGTTTTCCGCAAGCTCCAGTAGAGGGAGCCATGTTTGAATTGCTTAACCCTTTAAGTGGCTCGAACGAAATATCTCGGGGCATTATTTCCTGGCCCGGAACGCCTCTCCAGAAGTAACTCGGAGTATGTTTTTGTGGCTCGTAGGGGCTGGAACGAAATAACTCGGGGAAAAAAATATTTGCATTACCCAACTCGAACGAGTGACCTCGAACTCTGGACAATAGTGAACGTCGCATTCCCCCTTTGCTTTATTACAGTGAAAAAAAAATCTCTCTATTTGCCTCCACTAGACCTTTTCGTACATTAGCAGAGCGGAAAACCCATTACGTATTTTAGCAACAGGAAGAACTTTCAAGGGCTATAAATTAATATTTCAATGTATTTAACCATTCTGCCATTGTTTCAAATTGTGTCCCACTACACCTCTGCTGCGGTGTTGTGAGCCACTGCACAGCTGAGCAAATGGAAAGTGCAGGTCAACATTATAAGGAATATAACACCTACTCTTCTATCTATCCACTTCCAGACCAATATCTAATCAGCCCGTTGTTTTTTGATAAAATATTATTGTTGTTTCATGCTAACAGTTGTAGATTTTGAATTATTAATAATCGAAAACTGTTTTGGGATCGTACTCTGATTTCTACGAAATCCTGATCAACTCATCGTCTTGGTATCTATAATAGTTTGACTTATGGTGGTCATATTACCTACCCCACACACACACGCACACACGTGCAATCACGTACAGAAGGATAGACAGACACCATTGCAAAAATTGTCAAATTGCATTTGGAGGACCATAAAACTTGATTTCCCATTGAAATATCCAAGTGCAATTTTTTCGCCTTTACTGTGCTTTACTATATTAAAGTATTTATGAAAAATAGAAATACATTTATGAGAAAGAGAAGTTTATGAAACGGCCTAGGGGGCCGTGAAATCCAGACTTTGCCAAAATATCTTACTTAATGCACATTTATGTCTGAAACACAATTCGCTAAAACGACGGAAGAAACCAGTTTTGACCAAACAGTCCGCTGTTCAATTTTGTTAAAATTTTATGATTATTTTGTGTAGGATCAGGAAGAAATGCGCTACGACTAATAACGCGGATAGTACGAAATTATGATCTTGTGTTCTCCACATTTTATCCTGTCGTTGGAATGTGCTTTCTGAAAATCAAATGTTGCTGTGTCTGTAACAGATAAAATTTACTATGGAGGAAAACAAGCTTCTGTCATTTTTTTTTATTTCTGAGCGTTTTTTTGTCAGTTGAAAGCTTTTGTGTGTATTTGCCATTTTCAGTTATGCCGGTGCATCAGTTGAAAACTTAAGAAATGTATAATAATAGAGATGAAACTTAACAGTAGGTCCCACTACCAAACTCTGTATCCTAAAATTTAAACTTTTATGGCTGGTGGTCGGAGGAGATTTTTGCGATGCACTGGGATCTCCGCCATTAAATTAGCACTATACCTGCGGTGGTTTAGGAGTGAATTTTTTTATTTTCTCACTGGCGCCTTTCAGGTCTACGACTAAGGTGCAGACGACACATCTTTCTGTTTACAAACCATGTGTATTATAGATTTAATTTCCCAAGAGAAGGCACCCTTCACGTCTATCTCAGGTATTACGAACTATAAAGTACCGACAATAAAGGGTCGGGATATCTACTGCGTACACGTTCGTGAAGAACAAGAAGCCGGAGGATTAGGGCTTGCAAATCAATTTAACCTATTACGTCGGTTACCGTTTGCGAATATAAGTAGAACTAATAGTTTCACTGCTTTGTCTGGCTGGGGAGAGATGAGGCGCACCCACTAACAAGCCCAAATTCTTTCCACAGGATTTTGCGCGAACGAGTTCTCCTATTCTCAATATTTTACTGCGCGGCCGACTGAAATTATTTGTGTCTTTTCAGAGTTACGAGTAAACGATCAAATTTGCATTACAAAGTATTTGAGTTTTCGAGCTTCAGCGGAGAATCAGTGGAAAAAGCTTAAACTAACAAAAAGTGCATACTTCCGAAATTAATAGCTTTTTAAGTCCTGTTAAGAGAAAAACAATTAGAATTTTTAGATATGACAGAAATAGTCTTTTTCAAACCTCCTGTTAAAAGATTTGAAATACTTTCACCTCTCTAGCAGAAAATTCGCGAAACATGCAACTTTGAACACAACGGTATGGCAAAGCCAGCTTCATTTTGGGATGATATACTGGACACAGAAAAAAATATCACACAATTTAGGCATTGTAAAATGTTTGCGAAATTTAAAATGAATGAAGAGTATTACTGGTATCGTTATTAGAGAATGCAAAGTCGAATGAAGCTATATCATAAAAATCGCTACGTGCTGTTCTCCTGTCTCCCCCCTCCCGGCGGAAGAAAAAAGAAATCATGAGGAAAAGGCACTCGATTCTTTAAACTTCTGTACAAGTATTCGGAAAGTAGAAAAATATTTTCGGCCGTTTTGAAGACCGAAAAAAGGATATATATACACCATTTCTTTTCTCTATCCAGCACAAGTTTCCTATTAAATATGGCTAAATCTATTGATATAGACTTCCCCACAATTGGAGGGAAGGCAGTTGTTATGATTAAATAAAATATTTCAAGTAATATAGATGTTTTTGTTGACAATTTATTTGTATATCACATGTATTTACAAATAGTTTTCATCAGATATAATTTTGTATCGTTTTATGACATAAAAACATTCTTATAATTATTTTTAATTGAAAAATTCCTTTTTATTATTATGCGTCTTAAATTATTTTTCATTAAAAAGCGAAAATGAGAACTGCGTCCTGTGTCATTAGCACTGTGGTTTACGATGAGATCATCATAGTGCGAAGCTATTATAATTGAATGCCGTGATGTAAAATAGGAGGGAAACTTTGGATCTACAGTTTTCATAAGAAATTGCAACAAATAAGGAGGATTAGTCAGGGTACAATGCTGGCGGGCGGAAGCTCAGAGCTTCGAGCATGCACTGCACATTCACAACATCCAGCAAATCCCGTTCCCATGTGATCAAATGATCACACAATAGCGCGCACCGAATTTCTTAAATGGGGTGGTCCAACAAACAAAGTGCGACATGTTATATTCGTATTAATTGCATTGTCTAACTAGCTTTCAGAACGAATTAAATCAATTTAAAACTAAATAACCTATGCTTTGTTAACAAAGGACATGACATGCTTCTGAGAAAAAATACATTCACCGATCGCTTAAAATGAAATTCATCGCTGTTTACTGTTCAGGAGTCACAAAAATGAGGCGTATATTTTCCCAAATTTTCAATTGTCTTTTATTAAACTGAAAAAATAAAATCCACTATTGCTATTCCAACTGAAAATTCGTGCTACAGGAAATTATGATCATCAATGCTCCACACGCCCCCGAGAAGTAGTCGAATGGGCTAGAAGTAACGATTTCTTCTGCAGATTTGTTTAATCAGATTGTGCGCATGTGTGTGAGGGAGAGAGAGAGTAACTTGTTTATTATGTTGCTATAAAGCAGACACATATAACATCGGTGAAAAATGAAAAAGCTAAGTAAAAACAAGATTTAATTCACCTCAACTTTCACGAATTAATTTTGAATTATAGTAAGTTATGTGCCTACAGCTTTCCGAACGAATTGTATCGTAAAACACTTAATTAATAATCTTTTTGCTTTTACAATAAAGGATATGACATGCATTCTGAGAGAAAAGTCATTCACCGATAGCTTAAAAAATGAAGTAATTCACCGGTTCCTGAAAATATGAACAGATTTCTTTTCAGTGAGTCATAAAAATGGGGAGCTTTTTTTTTTCCAACTTTCTATTCTACTGTATAATCTATTTTTTCTACTTGTACTAAATTTGATAAAAAAAAATACCGTTATTGCTCATTAAACTGTAAATTTGTGCTACAGAAAATTGGACGCACATTATAGATCCATGAACTCGAAGAATGGGCTGCTGATAAAGACTGCGCTTGAAGCTTTGTTTAAAATCAAGACCTGAGGCCTTCATTTTTCTGGATAAAAAGCATATGTAGTAATAGAGAATTCTGGGTACCCCAAACACTTCTGGGTCCAACTAGAGCCACCGACACGAAAGTTTGCAATTGCCATCTAGCTAGTCTTAAATGCAATAACTAGGAGGAATAAGATCATTCTTTGACCGATTTCACGTATTAAACAGGGTAAACGGTAAACTCCCCCGCCGATAAATTCCTCCACCTTTTTCAATCAGGGACCGTGCACAAATGAATTTTACTCAAAATATGACTCAAAAAGGTGGGGGAATTTTCCGATGGGGGTGTTTTCCGACCGATAAATTATCCCACCTTTTTCAGTCAGGGACCGTGCACGAATGAATTTTACTCAAAAAACGACTCAAAAAAGGGGGGATTTACCGATGGGGGAGTTTTCCGACTGGTAAATTCTCCCACCTTTTTCAGTCAGGGACCGTGCACAAATGCATTTTACTCAAAATACGACTCAAAAAAGTAGGGGAATTTACCGGGGTGGGGGGGTGGGGGAGTTTTCCGAATGGTAAATCCCCACCTTATTTTCCGGTTGGGTAGTTTTCCGACATTTGGAAATAACTCTCTGCAGATGTTTTTATAAAACTCCAGGCTGAATTTTATTTGTAAAGATTTTAATATTCACCAAAAGAATATTCCTGTTTCCTAATACATTTGCTGATGAGAAATAACAATTGCGTTTTAAAATATACTTCGAATCTTGTAGTTTATCTTTTTGCCCGGTTTTCTAAATTTTCCTCCTTTGGAAGAGACATGCTCCACCCACATGTACTCTATTTGCATGAGGTCGAATGCTTTCACTTGCGACGTTTCCTAAGCAAGGGTCCTCCAGTGATGTGGGGAACCGGAGGGTTGGAGAGGGGTGATGTCCCTCTGCTCGTGGGTGGCCCAGCTAACTGAAGAAGGTGGGTTCTTTCCGAAAAATTGCCTGAATGCCTTTTTTAACTGAACGTGAATTTCTGGTGTAGTTCGCACGACGACTGACCAGAAGTTACAAATCGATTACATATTAAATAGAACCACAACGGTTGCCGGAAGACCGTCACACAGGAAAACTACCACACATCTTTTTAGCAACTCAGAAAACTGCCACACATCGGAAAACCGCCACACAACAAAACTGCCACGCGCTTTTCATTAAGGGGCCCGGCACATATTGCTATTCCTCCGAGGAACACTTTGAATGTGTGGCAGTTTCCAAAGGTGCCTAACGATGGGAAGGAGCTCTTTTGTTTGTCTGAATTTTGATGTCGGTTCATGCTTAGGACAGCTGGCCACAGAAGTTCGAGTGGGCGGGGGTATAAAGATTGCCGTTTCTTGGCCTATATTAAGAATTGAATTGGGAATTCCGAACAAATTTCGAGAAAACGTTTTATGTAAGCCAAGCAAAAATTGCCCGGTTCAGGAAAGGACAATAAGGTGGGACTTTTTTAAATGCTGCACTTTTACTTAGGCATTCAATATTAATTACTAGGCCTAAGGCCAATGAATTAATAACTAGTACCTAAGTAAAAGTACAATATGATTAACTTCAGTTCATCCAAAAATGTTATGAATATGACATCGTTAGAATAAAAACTTAAAAAGGCCAAAGCCAAGGGCCAGTAAAACAATATTTAGTTCTTAAGTAAAAGCGGAATATTTATAAACTTCACTTGATATGTAAACGTTATTAATACGGCATTCGTAGAATAAAAACTACTAAAAAGGCCTAGGTCTATGGCCTCTGAATTGATATTTAGTGCCTAAGTAAAAGCACAATACTTTTAACCTCACTCGGTACGTAAACTTTGTGAATATGACATCGGTAGAATAAAATCTTCGTAAAAGGCCTAGGGCTTATGAATTAATTTTTCGTGCCTAATAAAAAGCGCAATTTCATTACCTTGATTTAATACGTAAACGTTATGAATGTAACATGCGTAGAATAAAAACTGTTAAAAAGACTTTGGTGTAGGGCCTGTGGAATAATATTTAGTGCCTAAATAAAAGAGCGATTTGGTATATAAACGTTGGGAATATTACATCATTAGAATAAAAACTGAGGCATATTAATTAATATTTAGTGATAAATATTCCTACGCATGAGACATAGTAATTAATATTAGTATTTCTATGCATGATGCATAGTAATTAGTAATTAGTGCCTAGGTAATCAAAAGAGAAATGTTAATAACTTGACATGAAAACATTCGACCTCATGCAATTAGAGTACATGTGGGAAGAACATGTCTCTTCGAACGGAGAAAAATTTTAAAAACTGGGCCAAAAAATAAACTACAAGATTCGAAGTATACTTTAAAACGCACCTGTTATTTCTCATCAGCAAATGAACTCTCTGCGAATATTAACTCTCTGCGAATGTTAAACAGAAATATTCTTTTGATGAATATTAATATCTTTACAAATAAAATTCAGCCTGGGATTTTATTTAAACATCCGCAGAGAGTTATTTCCAAATGTGCGAAAACTCCCCAACATCGGAAAACTCCCCGACCGGTAAATTCCCCCACCGGTAAATTCCTCCACCTTTTAGTATCCTATTTTGAGTAAAATTCATTTGTCCACGGTCCCTGACTGAAAAAGGTGGGGGAATTTACCGGTGAAATTTTCCCGTGGGGGAGTTTACAGTGAACCATTAAACAGCTCGTTTCTGTCTTTTACAGAAGTACAGAAGGAACGGCATTCCCAATTCAAATAAATCTTAAAATGTGTTCTGAAAGATTTTACTTTTTTCAACTTCGCCGTTGCTGCAATAAAGTATTTTGAAGATGTCATTGTTTCCCTTCATCTGAGCAATGAAGGACAAGATTTTTATTGGCGGGGGACTGCACCTAACGGACTTTCCCCGTTTATCCACTGAATGACTCAGCAACTGGCCTGTGATCTTCAGGCAGAAGGATGTGATGGGGTCTCTTCTCGCCTCAGGTCATAGACCGAAATAAAGGACTTGATGAGAGGGGTAATCTCCTGTGACAAGTGTGTGTTGCACCCTGCTGAGTGAGAAGGGGTCAGCAATTCGTTTGCTAGGAAAGCGAAATGCCCGCCGAAATGGGAACATTTCCGGTTCAAGGAGAGCGGAGATTTTGGAACAACAATTACTGCAGCTTCCGTGAATTTTTAGCAAAAATATTTTCACTTATACCGGCAGCTTAAAGGGTTAAAGTGTATATAAGGAATTGGCAATTAAGTTTTATTCCTCCATTGAAAATTAAATTAACGAATTACTTAAAATTTTGTAAAAAAAAATACTTCACTTCCGAATGTGAGCCAAAATCACTTTACATTCATTTAAGGCACATAAAATAATAAACAATTTCTAGCAGATTTTACGAAAGATTTGGACTTGCATCGGTCTTGCATTTAACTGTAAAATAAATTTTAATATTTTACATTTCGAAGGATAAGTAGAAAAGATAACTGCGACAAATACAGAACTGAAGTTACGAGATTCTTCCTTCTTGCAATGAATGCAAAAATATGCATAAAGATCACTGAATTATTTGACTTTATGGCACAGTAGACAACAGTCATAGAAAATCTGAAACCATGGCTAATTGATATAGCGATCCCTGGAGATGCCAGAGTCAATGAAAAAGAATTGGAAGAATGACTAAATATAGAGACCTGGTCATAGAAGTTACCCGGTTATGGACTAAACACACAACGTTAGTCCTCATTGTCATCGGGGCACTAGGAACAATGTCAAAAAATCTCATGAATCATTTAAAAAAATTGCAGCTTTCTGATATGCCACCTACAGAACTGCAGAAGACAGCTTTACTTGGGACATCATATTTTTTACTCCGATTCTTGACTGATACCTAGGTGTCCAGTGGAAACTCGTATCAGTTCAACGATACCAGTCAATGACAATTTGCTGTTTATTTTGTTTGTCAGAGGCTGTGATTCGTATATTTCAAATAAAGAAAATAATAGTAATATTAATAATAATAATAATAATAATAACCCCACCGAGGGTGCTACTTTGTCGCGGTGCTGGGGCTTTTGTGTCCCTAAGAGTTTGAGAGCTATGCTGGCGATAGCATCGCTACCAGCAGGGCCACCACCCAAGCCAGACTAAGAGTATCCAACAACCATCAATCATCATGAGACGAGAGAAAAAGGATTCCATACCGGATCGGTAATCTTCCGGGTCAACAAGGGCCGCGTCAGGTGCTTTGGCTCCTGGACACCTGTCGACAAATGGGCTTCAGGGATCAGCAGATCCTGTTGAGGAACCAGGACAGGCTACTGCAATGCTACTGGAACAACAGAAACGGAAAACTTGGACAGTTGCTGAAAATAGAGAAATCATTAAATGCTTTTACCAGGCAAATCCATCAGCCCGCGGTGTTCAAAAAAAGAATGATGCTCATGTGAAAAGGAAAACATCCAGACAGTGGAATAACAGAACAAAGAATAATGAATCAAAGACGTTTTATCATCAGGAACAACGTATTTACAGAACTGGAATTGCAAAAGGTGGAGAAATTGGCAAAAGAATGACCAACACAAAATAAGGACCACGTCGTGGAAAACTTTGTGCTGGTAAATCCTGAAGATCAAGTAGCTGAAAATATTTTACCCGGAGAACAATCTGTGAAACAACATGACAACCATGAACTTACACAACAGCGAAATCTCCTGAAAGAGAAAATTTTAATCCATATGATGCAAGGTGAGGAACGACAGAGACTTCCTGTAATTCGCCAAATACGAAGCAAATAAGTGAAACATTTGTTAAAATTTGCAAATGATGTCGTTGACAAAATTCCAACTCATACTTTAAAGGAAACAAACCAGCTCATGTACAGTACAGCTGCCATATTAACCATGGAACTTGGTTACAAGATGCCAAAGAAGGAAATGCCTGGCACTCCTAAGTGGAAAATTCGGCTAGAAAATAAAATAAATAATTTCCGTAGTGACATTAGTAACTGAAAAAGCCTGAAAGATCGGAAACTTAAAAGTAGAAAAATAAAATATGGACTCTGCAAAAAATACGACCTGGAAAGAAAAATATTTGTTGAAATTATGGAAGAATTAAAACAAAGAGTAACAGCTACTGCAAAGAAAATTGAAAGATAAGACGGACGCATAAAAAGGTACAAAGAAAATGCGCAATTTCCGAATCAGCAACAAGTATTTTATAAATCATTGAGACAAAAGGCAATCCAAATAAACATCAGCCCATGCAAGAAAGATGCCTTGCCATTTTGGAAAGGAATTTGGGAAAGCCCAGTTGAACATAATTAAAATGCCGTGTGGATCAACGATGTTCGTAAAGATTTGAAAGGAATACACATGGATAATCTGATGATAGCAACTGATATGATTACACAGCAAGTAAAGAATGTGAAAGCCTGGAGCGCACCTGGGCCAGATGAATTGCACGGATTTTGGTTGAAGTATCTTACAAGTCTTCATCAACGAACAGCTATGCAATTCAATAAATGCTACATAATTCTGCTACAGAAGATTGGATGGCAACAGGTCGCACATTCCTTATAATGAAAGATCAAGAAAAAGGCAATTAACCTGCTAACTGTCGTCAAATCACATGCTTCCCAACAACATTCAAACTTTTTCACAAGAGTACTAGCAAGATCAATATATGACTACTTATGGGGAAGCAATTTGTACATAATAGAACAGAAGGGGAACTTCAAAAGGTCAAGATGCACAAAAGACCAGCTGCTAATTGACAAAATGTTACTAAAAAACTCCAAAAGAAGAAAAACGATTTGGAATATGGCATGGATAGATTATAAAAAGTATTTCACTCATTGCCCCACAGCTGGATTAACATTTGTTTTTAACTATTTGGAGTTAGCAACATCTGCCGATCCCTCAAAGAAAATATGAAAAACTGGAAAACAGTGTTACATGCATATGGTGAAGAACTCGGAGAAGTTAATATCAAGAGAGGCATATTTCAAGGGGATTCTTTGTCGCCTTTATTGTTTAATATCTGTTTAATTCCATTGTCAATGATTTTGAACAAAACAAAAATGGGTTACAACATTTCGGACCAACATGTAAAAATAAACCATCTGCTGTACATGGATGACCTTAAATTGTATGCAAAAGTTCCGCCGAACGTGAAACATTACGGCATACAGTGCAAATATCTTGTGATGATAAACATATGGAATTTGGACTGGAAAAATGTGCAGTACTATTCATTCGCAGGGGAAAAGTCCTGAATATAAATGCAATAGAACTAGAAAATGGTAATATAATGAAATCTTTGTCTTATAATGAAAATTATAAATACCTTGGAAATCTTGCATCAGATAACATCTTACATACAAAAAGTCAAAGGTTTGACTCAGAGTGAGTATATCAAGAGAGTAAGAAAGATATTGAAATCAAAACTAAATGGTGGAAATACAATCAAAGCCATAAATGCATGTGCCATTCCAGTAATTAGTTACCCAGCTGGCCTAATTGATTGGACCCAAAGTGAATTAGAAATACTGGATCGGAAAACTCAAAAGTTATTGAACATGCATCATGCACTTCATCCAAAACGTGATGTTGACAGATTGTATTTTCCTCGGAAGATTGGAGGCAGAGGGCTACTACAAGTACAACAGGTAGTAGAGGATGAAAAAGGTAGCCTGAATGATTACGTCAACAGAATCAGAGAAAAGCTACTTTAGGCAGTGAATAATGAAAATATCCTAAAAACAACTAAAAACAAGGCTGAATACAAGAAGAAACAGTGTGAAAGCAGATTATACGGCTGGAAGAACAAGCCGCTGCATAGACAATATCTAAAGAATATTAATGGGAAAAGTGACAACAACTTGAACTGGGCGTGGCTGAAACCGGGTTTCATCAAAGAAAGAAACAGAAAGTTTAATTTTTCCTGCCCAAGAACAGACATTGCAAACAAATGTTATGAAGGCTAAAATCCATAAAGTCAGTGAACATCCAAAGTGTCGACTTTGTCAAGAAAAAGATAAAACTGTGTCTCATCTAATACGTAAATGTAGGAAAATTGCACAGACAGATTACAAAATTAGACATGACAGGGTTGCACAAATGATTCATTGGTCATTAAGCAGAAAGCACAATCTGCCAGCATCGAAAAATTCATGGAAACACAAGGCTGAGAAAGTCATAGAAAATAATGAAGTCAAGACCTTGTGGGATTTCAGAATTCAAACCGATCGATACATTAAACATAATACACCAGACATAACAGTCATAGAAAATCAGAAAGTCTGGCTAATTGATATAGCTATCCATGGAGATGCCAAAGTCAATGAAAAAGAATTGGAAAAATTACTAAATATAGAGACCTGGCCATAGAAGTTACCCGGTTATGGACTAAACACACAACGGTAGTCCCTATTGTCATCGGGGCACTTGGAACAATGTCAAAAAATTGTATGAATCATTTTGAAAAATTGCAGCTTTCTGATATGCCACCTACAGAACTGCAGAAGACAGCTTTACTTGGGACATCATATATTTTACGCTGATTCTTGACTGATACCAAGGTCTCGGGTGGAAACTCGTATCAGTTCAACAATACCAGTCAATGATAATTTGCTGTTTACTTTGTTTGTCAGAGGCTATGATTCGTATATTTCGAATATAGAAAATAATAATAATAATAATAATAATAATAATAATAATAATAATAATAATACACACTAAAGGAATTATCCAATTAAGCTGATATCTATTAGGTACAATGCATATGTACATAGGAAATGACTGCAATTCCAGAGCTGTTGGTCATTTATTCGGATGAAGCAGCTACATGAGTGGAACAAGTCTGTAATTTGTAGCGCCAACTCTGTTTCGGATACAAGCTGTTACCAGATGTTGCACTGACGCATCCAGTTCACGGATACTGACCCGAGGGGTATTATGCCAGATTGTGGGCCAGTTCGCCGACATTGTCGTCCCATCATGTCCAAATATGCTGCACCAAGGTCTGGCAATTGGGATGGCCATGGAAGGGTGTCGACATTACATGAAGCAGGTTCAGGGGAGTGGTGTGGTGTGTGCGTGGGTGGGCATTATCCTGTTGAAAAATTGCTCGGTGATGCTGCGACAGTAATAGCTACAAAATAAGTCGTAAAATGTGAATGTACCGCTGCAACGTCAATATTGTACGGAGAACTACGAAGGCAATCCGGCTATCGTAGGATTTGGATTTGAAAATACCCTCACTCCCGGTGTGCGAGTCGTGTGCTATTACAGGGTAAAGGCAGGATCCGCGGGCTGCCCGCCTTCTGTCCAGACAAATATTCGCTGGTCATCGGCGCCAAGTTCAATCTTTTTTTTTATCACTGAAGACATCACGACACGACTGGACACTAACCAAAGCAGATCGGGCACGAAACCCCTGGAGCTGGTGATGAAGATGCTCGCTTGTCCTTTAAAGCTGTGAAATGGAATCCTCGAATGTAGTCTCCGTGCCGCAAGCGTCTTGACAACTGCCCGGATGGTCACTTCGGTACCTATAGAGGAGAAAACCTGGATCCAGCCAGTTCCGAGATGAAATGCAAACGAGGCATTCTCACTGAAATGCGATGAGAGATTCTCAAAATTTGGTAAATTAGCGGAAACCGAACTCTTAAACCTATATGCAGCCTTATGCGAATGACGCAAATCAAGTAAGGAACTGCATCTCGCAAATCGTAGCTACTGAATCATTTTTCTTATCACTTTGGTCTTTAGCCTAACGATTTTATAAGAAGTATCTATTTGCATTTTCGGAACACATCGAAGACCAAAAATTATTGCTCAGCCTTATCACACTGAAAGGAAAACGTTTTGTAAAATGCCTTGCAAGCAGGCTGTCGTTTGAACACTCCATTTGGCGTTTCTCATACCTTTGGATGCGTTAAACAACGTCAAATGAAACATAATTTCATTATTTTGTGCAAACAAATGTGTTGAATCTTTATTATAATTGATGAGATCCATAAATTACCAAATTTATTTAGCCCATGACAACGGTGGCTATGAGTACGTCTTCCACTTCGGTCATATCATGTAATTTCAAATGTTAAAGCAGCACTCACTTTAAATGGTCTGTATATCCATGCATTATTTTATATTTGTTAGTATATCTTGAATTTCCTTGAAATTTTAATTATATGTTACAATCATATTCGCAGGTTGCTCAGATGAAGGTATATTAGGTATTTCAAATTCCAATACAATTTTGCTCGTGAGTTCAGTTGGAAATGTAAATTCATCGTATGCATTCCTACTGCGTCGTAGTTTTGATTTTAGATTTCATCACTCTCTTGGAATCGAAAATCTACATCACAGAATTAGCAAGATTAAAATTTTACGTACCTCAAGCCTTCGACTAATCGAATTTCACCTTTCGTATTTCTCATTAGTTTTATCATGCAAATTCTGACGATACTTCAAGTAGAATATCAAGTTATTTATTTCGGTAACATTGATTTTTCGAAAGGAATTTGGTAACTAATGTATTTACATCTTTGATGAGGGAACAAGATGCTTGTTGCTCTTTATGCCTTATGCAGAAGCAAATGATACATCGCGGGATTAAATTTAAAGGAATCAGCGCGGAGGGGCAAAATTAATTCAAAGGGTCAGTATTGAAAGTATTTTTAATCGTGTTCGGAGGCAATTGAAATGCAGAAAATTTCCAAAACATTCTCTTTTGTAAATACCATAACTGCATGCAGTAAATCTCTTAGGAATGATAATAACTTCAAAAATGCAGAAAAATAATTGAGGCCATTCTTTGTTGCAAATGCGATAATTGAATTCAATAAATTTTTTAGGAGTGATGATACCTTAAAAAATATGTTTTCAAACATACTTGTTTCGGTTTTTAGAAAAACGCCGTCATTCTTTAAAAATTCAAGATAATTCGATACCCAAGTTGACTACCGTTAATATTTCGTTA
Source organism: Macrothele yani (assembly GCA_039090855.1). Lineage (NCBI taxonomy): Eukaryota > Metazoa > Arthropoda > Arachnida > Araneae > Macrothelidae > Macrothele > Macrothele yani. The sequence continues at coordinate 9,260,058 of CM077033.1, forward strand.
AGTAACGTTGTCGTATACTCTCATAAGGCATCGTAATATCCAATCAGCATCTCAGAGAGTAAAGGTCGAAAGTTTCGTACTAAGCACCATTGGTTTCACATACTTTTATGTGAATAACCATCGATCCCTACGATAGATTCATTGATTGAACAGCTTTGTGTTGGCTTTAAGATTGGGGTTTTTGATTTCTACATTTCAGGAAATGGTAATAAGAGAATAATTTCAAATATATTTAATAAAAGTACTTTGGAAATTTCCAAATTGAAGACACAAAAAACAAAGAACGGATTACATTGAAATAACCCTCAAGTGTTTACGCCATTCGTTTTCCATCTGTCCATCTCATACACAATAGAATTGTATCGCAAGTAAAAGAATACTGCTCTGATCCAATGAAATGTTTTCTTTTCATCGGCAGTAAATAAGAAAATCACTACTTGCATTTACCTGAGACATGAGGTTTCTCAATTCGAATCCAGTAAAATAGTCTCTCCATTTGAGGTATTTTCACATAAAATTCTGTTTACATGTGATAAAGAATGCACCATCTGAAACATAGCATTTCGTTGTCTGATGGAATTAAGTAATTATGTCAGATTTAAAGACAGACTCACGGTGAAACTATTTTGGTTTCTCCTGTCTGTTTCAGAAATGTCAAATTTTACCATTAATAGCACACCATGGTAAATAGCTAATTTCAAGAAAAACGATCCAGCGTTAATGAGATAGCCTTATGCCACCAATCCGTTTCTCTGTGGTCCATAAAACGTACGTATAAAATTCTTCCGGTAACCTGTTCAGATATTTGCATTTAATGTAAGAAACGCATTACAACTTAAGCTTTATAAAATTACCAGTCACTCAGTAGTGACCCATAGAATGAAGTCGTTTTCATGTTTGGGTCAAAATTAGTTGTAAATGCATTTTAATAACTCATTGTTCTAATATCTCACTGCATGCGAAAGTACGGTTAGGTAGAAAAAAACGACATATTTCTTTAAACTGTTTCCTAGATTAATGCTGTCAACTTATATTTTTACCCCAGGAAGAAAATCCAGCTCCTAAGAACAACACCAAAGTTTTAATAGAATTACGGACGCCGTAGAAGTTTTTTAGGAATTGCCAATATATAGAGAACTCCAGGAACTTGTGCAACAATTATTTTACCTCCAGCAGGAGTCTCATTTTCTTATTCATTTTATTTACGAATATCATCTTAATCGGCCATCTTCATTACAATGGTTTGCCAAGAGTCTGTCACAACTCCCTCTCTTACAAGCGACTCATTTCAATTTCTTACGGCCAGTATTCATGTCTCAACACGATTTTGTAAAAATTAATTGCATTCGTTGCCCACCGACCTGTTCTTTTGGAAACATGAGTGTTGCATTCCAGATCCTGAATGTTCACTCTGTTCATAAATAAGCTATTGGAGTAGCGTCTGTTTACCAGATGACTTCCCGCAGTAAAAAATGGAGTCTAAATTTTGGTAACTGTATAGGTTTTTTAACTGGCATTTCTTACAAGTTGCATCATCTTCAAAGATTTCTTGAACCGCATGACCACTCGCGACAATTATTTCTTGCATGCAAAACATAGCTGGTCATCTCACTTTTGGCAACACAGTGCTTAATACGATTGAACAAACCATTATTTTTCAAAACAGGTTTTTAAACAACTTGGCACTTTCCATTAATATGTACATACGGTCTCCTGAAATGAGTTTGGATCGTTATTACTCTTTAAAAGAATCTGCCATTGAAACTTATTTCCATCCACATGTGGTCAACGCAATTTTTTGTATGCTATTTTTATTATCAAGAACATCACTAGAAAGACATACCTATTGATGTTACACAGATATTTTACGTGTTATTTTTACCGACAGCTTTCGTTAGTATCATAGAAAATGCTGATCGGAAATAGTAGCAAGTCGATAAGGATGAAAAGTATTCCCCACCGTTATACACTGCCGGACAATTGGTAAGGACGGATGACAATAGCAACGATAGCAACCATAAAATCGAAGGCAGGAAAATGTGGAAATTAGCATAAGTGCGGGATACAGTAAGACGTGTTGTGGGTATGCAAATTTTGGATTGCCGAACTTGTTCGTGACGTCATAGCGCTGATAATAGATATAAAGGATTTGACGCGTATTGACCGTTGTTGTTCAAACGCAAAGTTGAAATGGAAAGAATCAATTGAAGAACTTGCAATTTTCAGTATCTCTTCCCGACATCACCTACATGATTTTACGCGTGGACGTATTATTGGCAAGATTGAATAAGGGCGAAAAATAACAGATGTTGCCAGGGAGTTCGACGTCAGCCACAGTGTTGTTTCAAGGCTTTGGAAATCATTTCAAACAAATGGAGAGTGTAGCAAACGTCACGGGGGAGGTCGTGTTCGTAGTACGATTTCATCCTTTTGATATGTCTACCTCCGACGAATGGCCGGAAACCAGCTCTTTCAAGCACTCGACCACCGGCGCGGAACGCAAACCTAATCAAGGATTCCTTAAAACAAAATTCTGTAATATAGAGAAATATGCATAAGTCATAACAATATGCATTAGTTCTTTTTTAAAACATATATGGCATATTTGACTTTCACACCATTTTTCGAACTTGTAAGACAAATACTGTTTTCGGTGTTATTGCAATGGTTAAACATTCGTGTTAATTCCAGGAAAAAAAAATTCTTACCTACTAGAGACAGAATCATTTAACAAATCTAAATATTTAGACATTTTTCTTTTCAAGCACGTTATCCATTTATTTTACATTTGTTTTAAGAGATATTGCTTTCAGCAAAGGTACGAATATAAAATGAGTTATAAAATCTGAGCTACATCAATATGCCGAAAATAAAATTATTTTGAAAGGGCATTAAACAGCTCGAATATTTTGCCGTATTTCTGAAGACATTTGAATACTTACACTTTCCCATTTACAAAGGACACGCATTTTTCTGTAAATAACTTGATTCCCGACCAATGGGATTTTTTGTCTTAGGAATCGCTATACAGTGTCTACATAAAATGCCTCAATTTTTTAAATAAAGACTTCATGTGATAATTTCTTGTAGTTTCTTGCATCAATATGTACACCGATGTAAGCGTTTTACTGTTGCGTATGTGTAGTAGTTTAATCTTTCAACCATCGTGTTGTTTGAAACAATACAACAAGAAATCATAAGGTTTCCTGTTCAGTAACTACGTGCGTACACCGGCCATGCCTCTTCCTGTGAGGTAAGTCCCGGACAAGTGTGAGACCTATGCCCCTGACCACTCGGCCAATGATACGCGGAGGTGGCATTCATGTTCTTGTTACATTTTAGGGTAGCATTCCGAATTTCATTTAATTAGCCGCTGACGTCGATTTTATTGCGGAAGATGTATCCTTGTTTAAAACAGGTGAAAGAGCCAATTTAGGAGTCTTCACGATAAAGATATAAAACTAAATTTCGCAAAACGTTTTTATTTAGTTTCGATGAGCAACCGATGTGATTGGAATCTGTATACCACAGCAAATTTCTTTGCAGTGTTTCCAGAAATGCTCCATAGAAAGCATCTCGTATTTCATCCGGGGCTCAATCCTAACCCACTTTGGAGGAATAGTTAGAAGCCAGTGATTCAAAAATGGCCTTATTACTATGACATTGGGAAACCCTTTCCGCAATAGAGATCAGGTACCTGCCTGCAGAAAATGCACTGAACAAGAATTTGAGAACATCAGAGTTCGCGAAATTTTTTTCATGCCTTATTATTCCTTTTACTAAGTAAAATTATTTCAGTCCAAATTTGGGTCTTATTTCGTGGAATGAGAAAACATTTATTTTCAGCAACACTAATATTTGCAGTGTTAACACAGAATGTTTTGCATTCCCTATCGGAAGAATAAACCACCTCTTTGAGATTATAGGTTTTAAAGACTCGAATGTGCTTTAGACACTTTTTTCAAAAACAATGCCCTTCAATGTAAACTATTTTAGTTCATGATTATTGTTATTATAAAATAGATATTACGAATAAAATACTGCAAAATCTCTTTTTAGGTTTAATTAATTACAATCATTGGACATTACTACTGTATTTCTTCTTTCTGTCACGATAAATTCCAGTTCAGACAATAACGCATATCTGAGCATTGCATAAATTGTTAAAATAAAACCATCCAATGAAATCCGACAATATTAATTGCAGTTCTTTTTCAAAGATCTGTGTGTGATGTGCTATCTTCTTAACACGTACTACTACATTCTAACTAGATACATATTTTTCGCATGAAAATTCAGTTCTGTTAAATTCATGCATATGAACCTAACGTGTGCATGAGTGCTTAAATGTTGATGTTTTACATAAAATAAAAACGTTATTTATATTTGTGATTTACATATAATAAATGTGAATGTCTTAAATCAAATGTTTTATGTGCTTAAAATGCAATTTATTAATTCAAAAGTGAGGAAAAGTTATATCTTTGTGCACATTTTTATCTTAGGTTATATTTATCACCACAAATAAGGCGCACAGTGTTGGAACAGTGGCACTTTAGAAATTAAAGATGTTCTTCTTTTTCAATATTAGCAGATAAGGACGTTGCCTTCGGCTTAATTAAGGCGCTTATATACCAAATGACAGAAACAACAAAGTCCGTGGCATTAAAACGAGCATGTTTCGGTGAAGAAAAACAAGCATAGCATTCAGTACAGCACAAAAAACTAGACTGAGAAATGTGTGCTTCAATTATAAGCTGTTCATGTTGCGAAGAGAGAAGATGTTGCAGCGGACGTGGAAGAGAGAAGAACATCGCGAGAGAGATGAGAAGGGAGCACAGTGAAGTATATCTTATTTACCTAACTACAATTATTACCTCTCGTAACTACAATTTATCGGAAGCCTTTCGCTGTTTTCTCCCCTCCATGTGCCAAGTCAAATCACGTTTCGTAACAAAACCTAAGTGGGCTTTACAGTTACGTAAATCGCGCTCGGTGAAGGCAGTTTGAAAAAGCAACTTGATTTCCTTTAATGTGTTGCAGTACAGTGAGGATACGTACCTTCCGTTATAGACACGTCTGTAACCAATTTCCGGAAACCGAAGCCTATCTCCACGTTAACTCATGTGATGCGCCAATTACAGGAGAATTATGGCAATTTTCTATTTTCCCGTGACTTTTCCTTCAAAATCTCAAACATTCTTCAAACTTTTAATTTTAAAATGATTCCTAAAGCTATAATAAAATGAAATTTCTTGGATAAAATGAGTACATTGCTGATACAAATTTGGGGCAAATTTATCAAATACCGTGTGAGTGTCGCCCTTCGTGTATTGGACAGATATGTAGACCTTTACGTTTTCTATTAAAGGAACGCAAGACCTCAATTCGTCACAGTGACATAAAGAAGTCACGGACCGCTAAACATTGTTGCAAAAATGACCACAAATTTCAAATTAAAAAAGCGAAATAATCGACAAGATAGATTCAACCGCCAAACGACATTCTGGAAGCTTTTTTCTATGTAAGAATTCGTAACTTGTTATCGACATAACTTCCACACCATTTCTATCAAGCGCGTGGAAGCAACTAACCAAGACCCTTGATTTCAACACCATTTATATCATATATAATTTGAACTTTTACGTGCCATTCGTCTTGATTCCAGCTAGGCTTAGGCCCAGCGAAAACTTGGTTGACTTGAAGAATAGAATATTTGTGAGAAACGTATTTCCTTAATTTACGTAATCATCACAAGGGCTGTAGTGTCCGATCCTGTGGTACTTTGTTTACCGTTTTCTCTTAATAAATATCTCAGACAGTTGGATGTTCATCAGTGTAAAAGTGTATTGTTAGTTTTAATTTGCGGCGATCTTATGGGCACCATTTAAAAATCAAATACTTGCGTGTTGTGCGATGGCAAACTATACTCGAGGTTATATCCAACGTGTTCAATCCTAGAGTTCATCGTTATGAATCTTTCGTGGCGCGGAATTTGACAGCTGCCTGTAAACGCGGTTTGACCATTTCCTGTTGAAACGTCTTCCTTCTCAGTCTCATCCTTCCTTGGCGGGTAGTTCGTCCTTATCGAAATGACTGATATATTTTATTATGGGGATTTCTTTCGCTATGAATATTATTACTTGACCAAGTTTGAAAGAGATTTTCAAGCTCTTCTTTGGAAGTAAGAACGAAACACTACTCTGGTTGGAAGGAGGCTTCAAATTAACACTCTGGGTTGTAGTAATTGAACAGAATAGGCACTGAAATGTAGTTTAAGAAATATACAAAAAATTGGGATTGTCTTCGATTTACAATATTTTATATGTGCATCAAACTTAGCGGTAAGGTTTTCTCAAATTCTTTTTTCTTCTTGAATCTCGTTTCTGAGTTCTAGTAGTGGTAGGTTTTAGAACAATTTCCCTGCTACGCATCTTCCAGTATTTAACTTGAGTGTATTTAAGTAGCGTGTTGCTTAAGAAGAAATAAATAAAGCAATTCTGGCTACTAAAACACCCATTCATGTGGTTATGATAACGAAAATTAAATAGAGAAATAAAGGCTCTTGTTGCATTGTTTTTACGACATATCTTGACGTCTTAAACAGAAACATGTATGTCCTATTTTAAAACGATGTTCCTTCATATATGTTGAGTGTTCCTTTTGTAATGAAGTACATATGATTCCCTGAATAGCAATATATTATCCATTTGTTAGCTATATTTTCTAATATCATACATACACTTGTTTGCTAAAATTTTGTATAAATTGATATTGAAGTATTTATAAGTAACAAATATGCATTTTCCTCAGATTCTCTTCCTACGAGTCGGAATCGTATCTGGAAAAATGTGATTTTATGTTTAGATCGAGAAAGCTTTCATCCCTTAGGGACAGGACCTAGCAAAGGATGACCAAATAGACATTTAGCTTATCGCTATAAACCATGGTATCAGATTCCATGGTATCAGTGGACCGTTGAACAGTGGAAACAGGTTCTCTGGAGCGACGAATCAAGGTTCACCCTCCACGGTTCGAAAGGAAGGGTTTGGGTTTGGCGTCTGTCTGGAGAACGCCTCCTGCCGGAATGTATTGTGACAACTGTGAAGTTCGGCGGCGGTGGAATTATGCTATGTGGTGTTTCTCATATTATGGCACGGGACCTTTGGTCGCAATTCCTGGCAGACTCAACGCCGAGACCTACTGCATCATTTTGGATGACCTTGCGCATCCTACGTTGTGGAAGTTTTACGGGGTGAACCCATGTTACCTTCAAGATGACAATGCCACCTGTCATGTTGCGTGGTCCACCATGGCTTGGTATGGTGACAATGGGGTTAATCGAATGAACTGTCGTGCGCATAGCCCGGACATTAACCCTATCGGTCACCTCTGGGAGGTATTGGAGCGTCGACTTAAAGGGTGCCCTCACCGTCCGAAATCGGTGAGAGAACTGACATGTTTTCTCCAAGCCGAGTGGAAAAAAATACCGCTAGCCGTCGTACAACGCCTGGTTGAGAGTATGCCCTTGAGGGTCGCAGCCGTAATCCCCACTCGTGTAGGCTTCACCAACTATTGAAGTTGAATAAACTTCGTTTTCTTTGCTATCACAGGTGTCCAATTACTTGATGGCAGATAGTGTATATATATATATATATATATATATATACACTGCTGGGCAATTGCTAAGGACGGATCATAAACGTCTGTATAGCGCATAAAAAAGTAAGTGTGTTTGGATGCCAAGTGAAATAAAATAATGTCAGAAGGCCAGGACATTACAAGAAAGACAATTTATTGTGCTCTGAAATCCAGAAGGCTTTGGAACGTGTTCAAGGGACAAAAAGGCCATTTTGTGCAAAATACGTAAACGTGAAAAAAATGCAATTCCCGCCCGCAGGCGTTATGGCGTAAGATGTCAATACGGGATATGGCCACCATGGAGGGCGACGTAAGATTCCACACTTCGTGTCATGCTTTGCACAACATTATCAAGCAGCTGTTGGGGTAATTTATCCAATTCCTCTGTTAGTGCACGGATGAGGGTGTCCTTGTTTATTGGAGGGCATTGGCGACCAGCAAGACTACTCCCCAAAGCATCCCACACATTTTCAATGGGATTCAGATCTGGAGAACGTGCTGGCCATACGAGACGTTGAATATCCTCGCTCTCAAGACACTCCTGGACAGCGACTGTTCGATGACATGTTGCGTTGTCGTCCATGAAAATGAATGTATCACCACAGCACCACGGAACATACGAACATCAGGTAGCAGAACATCATTAATGTATCGTTGGCCAGTCATAGTCCCAGTTGGAAGCACATAGAGGGACGAACGGCCATTGATCATGATGCCAGCCCATACCATGACACTACATGTTGGAAATCAGTCCCCTTTCTGTATGTTTTCTGGACAATATGCAGTACCACTATCACGCCAGATCAGTTGTCGTCGACAATCAGACGATAGACTGTATCTGCTCTCATCTGAAAAGAGGACAGCAGATCAGTCGTTATCAGTCCAATTGCGTTGTTGATGGCACCATTGCAAACGGGCGGTACGGTGACGTCTGGACAATGGGATGCACACAACAGGACGGCGGGCGTATAGTCCTCCTTCATGCAAACGTCTCGCGACATTTTTCGGGAGATCCGCTTGCCAGTAGCAGCCATAAACTGATTTGCTACCTCACTAGCTGTGCTGCGCCGGTGTCTTTTTGTTGATAGCGCTATGTACTGATCTTCTGCAGTGTCGTACTGCAAACACGACCCCCCTGTGACGTTTGCTACACTCTCCATTTGGAGTGTCTGACCCCAGGTGTTTTGCTTTTATTGGAGGTTTAACGATCACCATGGAGGTTTAACGATCTCAATGGGTTATTTGCAGTCGCCCGTCCCTAATTTAGGGCCACTGTTTTAGGGGAAGTGCGAGAGCCAGTGCCATAAGACAAACACAACATTCATGCCTCACCGGGATTCGAACCTGCGCCCCTTTCGAACTAATGATCAGAAGCCATCGCTTAGACAACTGCCCCACCGGGGTGGCAACCCAGGTGTCAAACTACCCTTAGAAATAGGAAGTTATTATATCTGAGTACGTGAACTCAGTAGGAAAGATAAACAAAAAAAATGAGTGAAAGGAGAGGAGACCCTACCTTTCGAGGGAACCGTGAAACCAGTCCGTTGCGGGAAGGAAGAGAAATGACGGGTAGGGGGAGACCAAGCACCACAGCCCCCATCACAGAGAACCACAGCACCCATCACTGAGAACCAAAACACGACACAGCCCCTGACGCACCCTGGGATTACTGATACTCACAGAAACCACATACGGATGCGGATCAGCTATCAGTACCCGAAATCACAACGCCAACCTCAAACAGAAGAGGATTATGGTATGTCTAACACATACCTGTGTTCATCCACTTACACTCGATTCGATCCAGTCTTAAATCTGATCCAAGGCCTCCAGTCCAAGGAAAAGTGATCATCAGTGATTCCCATCTCCAAGTCAGGATGGAAAAAGATCACCACCTTAGTTCTAGGATACATAAGGAAAACGCTAGGGTCGTAGTCAACCGCATCACTATCAAGTCGATTAGTTAGAGCTTCCGCTTCCTTGAAGAACTTCTTGGGGTCTTGTGGAAAACTCATGTATCCTCTCAACTGCAAGCTTGTTCCTGAGGCTCCGAAGTGGTGTCCAAGGAGGATTACCAGTGATCACATGAAAAGAAAGAAATTAGTGGCAGATTGTATTTAAATTGAATTTTCAAATTTGCTACGGAAATGTAATATGAGTGTATAAACTGCTAATTTTTATATTTACATTGTTCTGGATTGGTTGAAACGCTAATTTTCTCATTAACAACTATAAAAAAAATTAAAATACAAAGATATTATACCTATACGAGGTGTGACAATTCTATTCTCGGAATATACCTGTACAAAAAATGTTTGTTTACCTGTGCGCAAGTGGCTACCGTTACCTTTAAACTAATTTCCTCCCGTTTATGTTGCCATTTCTCTAGACATATCTAATGCTCCATTTCTCTAATACTCTTGAGTTCCTTTGCCAAATTAGGCGGGATGTCAAAAATGTCTATAACTAGGTCCTTTCAAAGCACACTTGTTGGAAGAGAGAAATCAAAAGTGGCAAAGTGAGGTTAATTTTATGAAGGACCAAATTTGGTAAATCATTTCTTATCCAGGTCTACTCCAACATTGAGCGCATTATGGTCTGCGGCACTGACAGGCAGCAGTTGTTAGGCCCAATTTAGCTCTTTTCCTTAGAACAGATCTCATAACATTTTCAACAACTCTAAATTATATTCTTGGTTGACCGTATGCCTAGGTGAACCAAAAAAATACTCAGGCATGGTATTGAGGAACCAGCGTGACATGCGTATTTTTTTCACCTCTTAGGCCACTCAGACACGACGTTCTCATGGTTTCTTCACCATACTGCATTTTCAATAGATGTAACTTTTGAGTAGCAATATTTTCTATCTTTACACATAATTTCATGTTAACGCCCTGCACTAAATTTATACCACTCATTTTTACATCAATACTCACACACAGATTTTCGTTTCTGCTCAGTCGGAAATGGCTCTTCTGGTCTGCAGTTAACGCATGTACTAATTACGACATTTCCAGATACGAACAGGCACGTACCTCTGCCCGCATTGTAACTCGAAGCGTTACCGCAAAAGCTTGTCACATGTTTTAAATAGTTTCTTTTTTCAAAAAAATGACATTCCTGCATCATTTAAATTTAAATAGCTGGAGGCACTAAACTTACATTTTGACGGACATGTGGAGGGAAAGTTCTTCCTCTACGTATAAGTGATAGAATATTCAATTAATATCATTAATGGAAAATTCGTTCAAAACTTATTTTTTTAATTACTAATTCGTACAACATATTTCATAAATAAAAAATACCACTAATTTACCTTTCTAGTTTCAAAAGATGCAAATTAACATATAAATATCCGTGATACATTAAAATGAAAATTCTCAAACATATGCTCAAAATTAAGAGTGTCTAAGTAAACTTTTGCTCATACAGAAATAAAAGAACTAAATTGAATTTCTATTGCAGTGGTGTAAAATTAAAGATCAGCGCTATGTAGCTGAAGATTATGATTAACTAATAGAGTTATTTATTACAAAGGGAAATGTTCCTATTTCTTTTTACATCGATAGCAAGTTTTCAGAAAATTGAGCAAACCTCATTTTTACACAGTAGAAAATAACCTGAAGAACAATGTCACTTACCAAAACAGTGGAAGTAAAATGGAGACGACATCCTTAGGACGAACATGCTCACCAAAATATTTACGTCCTTAGTCCTAAATGTAGAATTAACAGCCATTCGAATGTGAATAGAAAGATTAACAGTAGTCAAAATTTTCCAGTAATACTGTAAAAGGCAAAGTGTTTTGTGGTCGTATTCCCGAGGGAAAGCATGCTCTCTTGTAACGGCATAAATCTTCCGTCTTTGGAATTCATTTATCTTTCACGCAAAAGAGCCATTCATGAATGATTCCATTTCGAGGGTACCACTACGTTCAATGGGAAAAACATTCGGTACACAGAAAGCATGTTCCTCTTTAAAGGTCATAGCTTTTTTGGGGGAAGCAGATCAAAAGAGCGAGATTTCTTCACCGTTTTCGAAACACGGTTTACTTGAAAGTGATTCGTGACGAACGATTCGGGCACAACGTTCAAATGAATAAAATTTGGCATTATCTCATTCTTAAATTTGCCAACATCTTCTAGCTGACTGCTTATTCGCATAACGGTTGGCACTGATTATTATCATTGCTTTTCTTAGTAGTAATTCGATTCCGAACTCACGGAACAGGATTGAGTTAAACTTGTTGAGACTTAAATTTTTGTCGAATAAAGGAAGATTAAATAATATTTGGTAGCTCTGAGAAAGTATGTGTCACCATTCCCCGTGTAGATACATTCGTTATAAATGGATTACACATGAATAGTCTCTACTGTCTACTAAACAGTCCTGGGGTACGAAGGTTTTAACGCCCATTATTTTTATGATCAACCAACAGATTTAGTCATCAAATTATACAATTTAATATATAGATAACGTTTTTTAAAGAAGGATCTAAGCCCTATCTTTTTTAACACAGCAGCCAATATTTTAAAGTAAATATTACCACCCTTAAGGAACAATGCTTTGCCTAAGGATAGTGCGAAAGAATATTCTACCTCCACCTCTTTCATCAATGGAGTGTGGTTGGCTTCCGTTTGCTTTCTAGGAACTGAACCGTCAGTTGATTGGGTATTCGTGGTACACCCTTGATGCTGTTGTCCTCGGGATCAGTAGCGTTCTTGCCAATTGATCATTGAATGTAGCATCTGTCACCGAAAATGTTTCCACGACCAAAGTCGCTCAGATCATCACATTTACCCATATTTGTCGATTGCGAAACACTGATAGGAAGAACTGCCATTCGCCTATTTATCGCCTGAGTTCGGTTTGTCTGTTCCTTAAGGAGTGCTTCATCCAGCAGTGGATTGATGATGGTTGAGGTTAAAGATAATTATATATATATCATCATCGTCAACCATTATCAATCCACTGCTGGACGAAGGTCTCCCAAGTTTCCTCCACAACGGTCTGTCTTGTGCCAGTCTCCTCCATGTCACCCCTGCATACTTTCGAATTTCATCCACCCATCTCCCATGTGGTCTTCTTCTGGGTCTTTTCCTGTCCCTTGGAATCCAATCTAAAATTTCGGCTGTCCATCGATGATCTGTCCTTCTGGCAGTATGTCCAGCCCATTGCCATTTCAGGGATTTAACTCTGATCATGATGTCTTCCACTCTTGTCATTTTTCGGATCCACGAGTTCCTCTTCTTATCTCTCCTGGTTACACCAAGTATGCACCTCTCCATGCTTCTTTGAGTTGTCTGCAGCCTTTGTATATCTCTTTTAGTTAAGGTCCACGTCTCTGCACCATACGTAAGCACTGGAAGGATGCATTGATCAAACACTTTTCTTTTAAGACATAATGGCATATTGCTCTTGAAAATTATGCTGTTTCTTCCAAAAGCTCTCCAGGCAAGTTTTGTACGCCGATTAATTTCTTCACCAATGTGACCCTCACTTGATATCTGCTGTCCAAGATAAACGTACGTGTCTGTTATCTCCAGCTTTTTTAATCAATCGATAAATCTTCATTTCTTGTAAAAGCATTGAACATCACTTTTGTCTTCTGAAAGTTCATTTTTAATCCCACTTCTTTACTCTTGTCAGCAAGTTCCTGGATCATACCCTGCAGCTCTGATGGGGTAGTTGCAAAAATGACTACGTCATCAGCAAAACGTAGGTGGGTTAGATAATCTCCATTAATCTTTATCCCCTTGTTTTCCCAGCTCAGCGACTGAAAAACACCCTCCAATGTGGCATTAAAGAGCTTCGGAGATATGGTGTCACCTTGTCTCACTCCCTTTCCAATTTTTACGTGTGTTGTATTTTCAAACAGCCTAATCTTTGCACTTGCATTTTCATAGATGTTATTAATAATATTAATGTATGCATCTTCAATACCGCAGGTTTTCAGAGCCATTGTAACTGCTGATGGTTTCACCGAATCAAAGGCTTTTTCATAATCGATAAAAGCCATGCACAATGGAAGTTCATATTCCCTCGCTCTTTCAATTAGTTCTCTCAGCACGTGGATATGATCTATTGTGCTGTAGCCACTCCTGAATCCAGCTTGTTCTCTCGGTTGAGCCATGTCCAGTGTTACCTTCAAGCGGTGTGAAAGAACTTTAGTGAAGATTTTATAAACTACTGATAGGAGGCTGATAGGTCTGTAGTTTCCGAGATCCTCAATGTCACCTTTCTTATGTAGCAGGATCATTGTAGCGGTGTTCCAATCCTCAGGAATCTTTCCTTTATTAAGGCATCGAGTGAAAATTTGGGCGAGTACTGTTTCGATTTCTCCACTTGCTTCTTGTATGATGTCTACAGTAATTCCATCTTCTCCTGGAGCTTTTCCCAGCTTCATGTTCTTGATCGCATGTGCAACTTCTGCTGGAAGGACTTGAGGAACTCTGGTACTGGTATCTTTCATGATGTCTGGAGTGCATGTATCATCCCTTTCATATAATTTGGAGTAGAAATATTTCATCTTGTCAAAATTTCGCCTCTATTTCTTGTTACAGAACCATCTTCTTTTCTCAGTGCCATAATCTGTTTTCTTCCCTTACTGAGATGTCCCTTTGCTATCTTTAGGCTTTGGTTGTCTTCAATTGCTTTCCTCACTAGTTCACAGTTGAAATTTCTTACGTCTTCAGTGATACTTTTTCTTACTGTCTTGCATAGCTCTATATATTCCACTTTGGAAGTCACATCTTCTTTAGTTGTCCTCATCTCTCTTCTTTTTTGCATCAACATTTTCGTTTCTCCTGATAATTTATTTACATGCAACTTGTTCTTAGACCCAGCTAATTTTGTTGCTGTTTCCATAAGAGCTTTGGTTACTTTTCTGTTAACTTCAGAGATGTGCACTTCTTCCGATGTTAGGCCTTCTAAAGCAGAGAACCTGTTCTTCAGTTCCAACTTGAAGGTATTATGGTGTTTTTTAAGGTTGGTTATGTCAATAGATTTTGTTTGTCTTATGAGCTTGCCACGTTCAAGTTTAGTGTTGAGGTGCATCTTACATCTCACCAATCTATAGTCACTACCTGTGTTGAACTTGTTTAGCACACTGCAGTCTTCTATGACGAATTTTTTGTTACACATAATAAAATCAATTTCACTTGTCGTCCCATTTGGATGTCTCCATGTCCATTTCCTGTGTGGCTTTTTCTTGAAGAAGGAGTTCAAGATGAAAAACCCTTCTGCCTCTGCAAACTCTACGAGAGTATTTCCACGCTGGTTTCTGTTGCCGTGACCGAATTTACCTACTGAAGTTTCATTCTGTTGCCGTTGCCCTATTTTTGCATTGAAATCTCCCATAATTATTTTCAAGTGCTGCTTACCTTTATTATTTAGATGGCAAATTTCCTCATAAAATTCTTCAATTTCTTCTTCAGGATGACTTGTGGTGGGTGCATAAGTTTGAATAATCTGAACCTGGTATCTTCTCGAGAGTTGGATAACAAGTCGTGCAGCTCTGTGAGAGGAACTTTCAACTTCTACAACTTTATCCTTCAGTTTCTTGTTTATTATAAATCCAACACCACTAGTTCTGCCAGTATCTGTCCCACGATAGTAGAAGAGATGTCCACTTTTCAGTTCGATGAGATCTTCTCCTTTTCTCCTTACCTCACTTAGCCCCACAATGTCCCACTTGATCCTTTGTAGTTCCTCTTCCAATTCAAGAAGCCTTGAATCAGAAGATAGGGAGCGTCCATTGTACGTAGCCAAGGTCAGCATCAGATGGCAGCCTAGTCCGGTCCTCCGGGGATTCTTAGCACCCTCTGCCTTCATGTCGCACTGGCCGCTGCCTTGGCCAGGTACATTCCAGCTGCCGGAGACTGAGGGCCAAGATTTAAGTTGTGGAATCATTTTGGAGGGGTTTGGCCATAACTCACCACGCTGGCCAAGCGGGTTGGTGAGTGTGGGATAAAATTTCCTCTAATCCCGAAGGTATAGTTATACCGCTATTGGCGGTCGTCAGAGCCCCTTTAGTGGGAACAGGATGCACCACGAGAAGGCGGGGTTGACATTTGTCAAGGAGAGGCTGTGATGTTACGCATCACCTGACCTTACATATCATCATCATCATCATTGTCAACCATTATCAATCCACTGCTGGACGAAGGTCTCCCCAAGTTTCCTCCACAACGGTCTGTCTTGTGCCAGTCTCCTCCATGTCACTCCCGCATATTTACGAATTTCATCCACCCATCTCCCATGTGGTCTTTTTCTGGGTCTTTTCCTGTCCCTTGGAATCCAATCTAAAATTTCGGCTGTCCATCTATGGTCTGTCCTTCTGGCAGTATGTCCAGCCCATTGCCATTTCAGGGATTTAACTCTGATCATGATGTCTTCCACTCTTGTCATTTTTCGGATCCACGAGTTCCTCTTCTTATCTCTCCTGGTTATACCAAGCATGCACCTCTCCATGCTTCTTTGAGTTGTCTGCAGCCTTTGTATGTCTCTTTTAGTTAAGGTCCACGTCTCTGCACCATACGTAAGCACTGGAAGGATGCATTGATCAAACACTTTTCTTTTAAGACATAATGGCATATTGCTCTTGAAAATTATGCTGTTTCTTCCAAAAGCTCTCCAGGCAAGTTTTGTACGCCGATTAATTTCTTCATCAATGTGACCCTCACTTGATATCTGCTGTCCAAGATAAACATACGTATCTGTTATCTCCAGTTTTTCTCCATCAATCGATAAATCTTCATTTCTTGTAAAAGCATTGAACATCACTTTTGTCTTCTGAAAGTTCATTTTTAATCCCACTTCTTTACTCTTGTCAGCAAGTTCCTGGATCATACTCTGCAGCTCTGATGGGGTAGTTGCAAAAATGACTACGTCATCAGCAAAACGAAGGTGGGTTAGATAATCTCCATTAATCTTTATCCCTTTGTTTTCCCAGTTCAGTGATTGAAAGACATTTTCCAATGTGGCATTAAAGAGCTTCGGAGATATGGTGTCACCTTGTCTCACTCCCTTTCCAATTTTTATGTGTGTTGTATTTTCAAACAGCCGAATCTTTGCACTTGCATTTTCATAGATGTTATTAATAATATTAATGTATGCATCTTCAATACCGCAGGATTTCAGAGCCGTGGTAACTGCTGATGGTTTCACCGAATCAAAGGCTTTTTTCATAATCGATAAAAGCCATGCACAATGGAAGTTCATATTCCCTCGCTCTTTCAATTAGTTCTCTCAGTACGTGGATATGATCTATTGTGCTGTAGCCACTCCTGAATCCAGCTTGTTCTCTCGGTTGAGCCATGTCCAGTGTTACCTTCAAGCGGTGTGAAAGAACTTTAGTGAAGATTTTATAAACCACTGATAGGAGGCTGATAGGTCTGTAGTTCCTGAGATCCTCAATGTCACCTTTTTTATGTAGCAGGATCATTGTAGCATTGTTCCAATCCTCAGGAATCTTCCCTTCATTAAGGCATCGAGTGAAAATTTGGGCGAGTACTGTTTCAATTTCTCCACTTGCTTCTTGTATTATGTCTATAGTAATTCCATCTTCTCCTGGAGCTTTCCCCCGCTTCATGTTCTTGATTGCATGAGCAACTTCTGCTGGGAGGACTGGAAGAACTCTGGTACCTTTCATGATGTCTGGAGTACATGTATCATCCCTTTCATATAGTTTGGAGTAGAAATCTTTCACTCTTGTCAAAATTTCGCCTCTATTTCTTGTTATAGAACCATCTTCTTTTCTCAGAGCCATAATCTGTTTTCTTCCCTTACTGAGATGTCCCTTTGCTATCTTTAGGCTTTGGTTGTTTTCAATTGCTTTCCTCACTAGCTCACAGTTGAATTTCCTTACGTCTTCAGTGATACTTTTTCGTGCTGTCTTGCATAGCTCTATATATTCCACTTTGGAAGTCACATCTTCTTTAGTTGTCCTCATCTCTCTTCTTTTTGCATCAACATTTTGGTTTTTCCTGATAATTTGTTTACATGCAACTTGTTCTTAGACCCAGCTAATTTTGTTGCTGTTTCCATAAGAGCTTTGGTTACTTTTCTGTTAACTTCAGAGATGTGCACTTCTTCCGATGTTAGGCCTTCTAAAGCAGAGAATCTGTTCTTCAGTTCCAACTTGAAAGTATTATGGTGTTTTTTAAGGTTGGTTATGTCAATACACTTTGTTTGTCTTATGAGCTTGCCACGTTCCAGTTTAGTGTTGAGGTGTATCTTACATCTCACCAATCTATGGTCACTACCTGTGTTGAACTTGTTTAGCACACTGCAGTCTTCTATGACGAATTTTTTGTTACACATAATAAAATCAATTTCACTTGTCGTCCCAATTGGATGTCTCCATGTCCATTTCCTGTGTGGCTTTTTCTTGAAAAAGGAATTCAAGATGAAAAATCCTTCTGCCTCTGCAAACTCAACGAGAGTATTTCCACGCTGGTTTCTGTTGCCGTGACCGAATTTACCTACTGAAGTTTCATTCTGTTGCCGGTGCCCTATTTTTGCATTGAAATCTCCCATAATTATCTTCAAGTGCTGCTTACCTTTATTATTTAGATGACGAATTTCCTCATAAAATTCTTCAATTTCTTCTTCAGGATGACTTGTGGTGGGTGCATAAGTTTGAATAATCTGAGCCTGGTATCTTCTCGATAGTTGGATAACGAGTCGTGCAGCTCTGTCAGAGGAACTTTCAACTTCTACCACTTTATCCTTCAGTTTCTTGTTTATTATAAATCCAACACCACTAGTTCTGCCAGTATCTGTCCCACGATAATAGAAGAGATGTCCACTTTTCAGTTCAATGAGATCTTCTCCTTTTCTCCTTACCTCACTCAGCCCGACGATGTCCCACTTGATCCTTTGTAGTTCCTCTTCCAATTCAAGAAGCCTTGAATCAGAAGATAGGGAGCGTCCGTTGTAGGTAGCCAAGGTCAGCATCAAATGGCAGCCTAGTCCGGTCCTCCGGGGATTCTTAGCACCCTCTGCCTTCATGTCGCACTGGCCGCTGCCTTGGCCAGGTACATTCCAGCTGCCGGAGACTGAGGGCCAAGATTTAAGTTGTAGAGTCATTTTGGAGGTGTTTGGCCATAACTCACCACGCTGGCCAAGCGTGTTGGTGAGTGTGGGATAGCATTTCCTCTGATCCCGATGGTATAGTTATACCGCTATTTGCGGTCGTCAGAGCCCCTTTAGTGGGAACAGGATGCACCACGAGAAGGCGGGGTTGACATTTGTCAAGGAGAGGCTGTGATGTTACGCATCACCTGACCTTACATCCCGACCTTACATATATATATATATATATATATATTGTTGATGGTTGACATTAAGGATGATATATACATATATCATCATCACCCTTAATGTGTCATTTTTGAGAAAGAATACGTATATCTTATACATTTTTCATTTCGGAAGAGTAGGAGAAATTTGATAGTGACATCGGACAATCCAAAATTTGCAACGTGCATCCTGAGGCGCGAGGAAAGCGTTTTTACAAAGTGTATATGAACGCGTCCTACATCACAAAATCATGACGAATTTTATACTATATGTTTAATATTCAAGTAATTTTACTGTAAGTATTATTAAACATGTATGTAAATACAAATTCACAGAATGTAAATCTTTTATTTTTGAAATTTGCGGATAGCGAAGGATATTGTAAAACTATAATTGAAATACTTTTAGAACGAATTTCGGACAGGAATGGAATTTTGTTGAGAGAATTCTTGCTTAAAGGCACGACAGTAAATGCGTCAGTTTTTTGCTAGATACTTAGAAAGTTGCGTCGTGCAATTCGAAACAAACGACGAGGTATGCTAACAACGGGAATTTTTCTCCATGACAACACAAGGTGCCCTGCTAAAAATGTGACGCAAAACCAGGCCACCAAATCTCGATGGGAGCAGTTGGATCACCCCCCCCCCTTTAGCCCAATTGGTGTCCGTTGAAAATCATTTTTTTGCCAATTTGAAAAAATTTCTTGCCCGCCAGCGCTTCGATGACCACAATGACCTGAAATCGACACTTGAGCGGTGTATCAAAACCCAGGCGGCTGATTTCTACAAGAAAAGTACCCAGACACTTGGACACGTTATGACAAATGTCTTAATATCCATGGAGAATATGTTGAAAAGTAGATTAAAGTTAGTATAACTCATCGCACATTAAAAACATATTGTTGCGTACTTTGGGTCTTAGTTGTCAAGATGCCCAATTACTTCCGGACGGCGATTCGTATCACTGAATCCGGCAATACCTAGTTAGCCAATTAGCCGACACAGTACACCAATAAACCAATGTAGGCACAGTATAACAATTCAAACAGGGATTTAATGGATACATGCAAAAATTACACCGGATTCTTCATCTAATTACAAAGCTTCCGGCCAGCTTTGGCCCTCTTCGGTGTTTCAGAAAATATGTCCTAACGAAAAGTCTGTTCGATCACAATGAGTAGCAAATACAAGTATTCGTAAAAAGTACTTACATAGGTCCTTGAGTATCCACCGTATGACACGAAGAAAACAACACAAACACTCGCTCACATTCACTAATATGTCGACACTACGATTAGTTCTTTTTCCCTATTTGGATGAGGCCGCGTTGCTTACGGTCTCTTTGTCAAAACGACATCATCCCTAGTCGCTGAACGCACGTACTCAGACACACGCACAAAAGTTCTCTCCCCGCTTTCTTTGCGAAGAGGCTCGGCAGGGGAGTCCTCCTCCGTGGTTCCCATTTGTTGAAGTTTCTCTTCTCCGCTCGGCATGAGTGAGGCGATATTCCGTAATTATTGTTTCTCTCTGCCGCATTTCACCGGCAATCGCTCTTTAGAACAGGTATCCGTAGTCCGGCGAGGATCAGAAAGTTTTTAGATAAATCTGGTGGTTTTTTCATCAGCTTGTGCTTTTCAGCGGGCTTCACTTCTTATGCTCAGAATTCCAAGAGCGCGCAGACGGACGGCAAGCATTTTCTAGCACGAGGAAAAATCGAGGCCCAGCTCTCTCGGATATCAAACGGGATCTGTCCTCAACAACAATCTCCCCTCTCCAAGAAATCGGTAAGCGGTGAATTCCAACACTTGAAACCGCGACATTTTTATTATAAACCGCTCTTCAAGTCTAAGAGCTTCCATTGTTTCGCGCGCGGCACAGACAAAAGCTTCAAACGCTTTTGCCGTCCAAACACTTTTGAGTCGTGGGAAATAGTTTTAAACTCTGACCCGTCCCATTTCCGTTAATGGGCTGTTTGTTCTCGTGGCAAACACCTGCAACTCGCCACTTGAATTCAAAGTGCTAGAAGATCTTTTCTTAATATACCGCCCCTCGCAAGTGTTTAAATTATAACTCTCTGTTAATTAAAACCCCCAATCAAGTTTCAATTACCGATAATTAACCACGCCTCTCGCCAATTAATTATGCGAGGGGGGGGACGTCACATCGCCCCTTTCTGAAACTGTAACTCGTCCCGAGTGCATATAAGCTACCTGTGATTCGCAGCGATTCTACCACCTGGAACTGCCTACCCTAGATAGGAACTCATCACTACCCCTCTTCCATGGTGCCTATCATCGTCTCTACTCTTACTAAAAACAATCGCCTTGAATTGGTCTTTCACCTTCCCCCGGGCACATCCCCTTTTTTAACGAATCTCAGGGAACGCCCACATTCCATACATACCCGTATAATTATTTACACTGCCACGCCCCAGGGCAGTACACAAATACGACACTACATAATTAAATTACATTATACAGTTCCACTACCACGTCACACAACATATTGCAATATTAAAATATTTCCACCAATAGACACAACACCGTGTACACTGTACAAAATTATTACAACCAACAAACACATTCCATGTTCCCAGGCTCTCCGCTTCTCACCCTTTCACATCATCAAGTCAACAAACGGGAAACTAACCAATCACCTGAGACACTCACCCTTCAAATGTTTATGATTCTGTATTTCCTGCCCTATACGGTCTTAGCCTATCCAGGTGTATAACTCTAACTGGTCTATTATTGTACTGAACCCTGTAAAGAACATCGTTTATTCTTTTCTTTACTACATAAGGACCTTCCCACGGGCGCTGCAATTTGGGTGACTTTCCCTTTCGCCTACGTGGGTTATAGAGCCAGACTAAGTCTTCCTCCTTAAACACTTTCTCCGCAGCTTGCACGTCATCCTCAGCTGCGGAAAAACATCGCCGAATTCTCTTATCATCCCGGTCCACTCTCCAAACTGATACGTACTTAGGCTCGCCGTGGCCTCCCTTGCGAGGTCACGCAAATGCTCCGGCACCTCGCCGCTCGCTTCCACGCTCGAGTTGGGTGGGATCCTTACTCTACAGCTACGCGCCGAAATTACTGGATTCAAGGAACAAAGTGCTAACCCTTCCTATATCTTCACATCGACGTCACCCAGGTTAACTATTCTTACGGGGATGCAATGTGCTGTTTTTACCAGCGCTCTCGCAACAAGTGCATTTTTCGGTAACGGGCAAATTTTGGACATTTCGCATACTGCCATCGGAAATTCTAGTGAAAGCTCAGGCAAATATCCTGCCAGAATTAATTCCCTTTTTTGCTGGTAAAACACACTTTTCTTTTGCGAGAACTGCGACCCTCAGGTACCCATATGGACTCCTCATGAGAACCATTTCCTCATGTTCCGTCTTCAGGGTTCCATTCTTAAGGTCCAAAACATATCCATTCTCACTAAGAAAATCGAGACCCAGGATGCATTCTTCAACGATATCAGCAATCACTGCCGTGTGTCTGCAGCATTAATTTCCAATTTGTATATCGACGCCTGCGGTTCCAAGAGCAACTAAACCATCACCATTCACAGTTTGAATCTCAACCCGTTGCTCACTCTTCAAACAATTTGCAGGTCCCTTAATTTGCTCGAAAAAATCCGGACAGAGTAACGTAATATCCGCCCCAGTATCCAGCAGAAATTGGCATTTAGTTTTATTTATCAACCCCCTCAACTCCTAAACCACTGTAATCCCCAGAAAAACCTGTGACGTGCGCTTTCACCGTGCGGGGCTGCTTTTGCTGCGTCAGTTCTCGCCCCACGAAACTGACTTCTGAAGGTTTCCCGAAGCCTGTTCCTTCGACTTTTTTTTTCTCTTAACCGTTTTCTACATTCAATACTGCGATGCCCTTTTAATCTACAATATAAGCACTCCATTTTTCTAGACGGCGTATCACTTCTTCTCCGGCCAGGAGACGTAACAGAACGATGTTTAACATCTCTGCGAAAGAGATCCAAAAGCTCTTCGAGTTTAGTTTCGACTGATGCATTGATCGGACTTTCTGCTACAGTCGCCATACGAACTGTTTTTCTAGAACTCCTAGAATGGCGCGAAGAGTCAAATTTCATTGTATGTAAGACGGCTGACTTAAGTGAGTCACAATCCGCCATTCGCACTGAATGCTGAATGTCTGGATCAGAAATCGCTTCCACAAAATGTTGCTGCGCCATCGTGTCCTGTATATCCGACGTACATTGCCCATACGCAAGCCTTGTCATTGCCGCCCCGGTGGCGCAGTGGTCTAAGGCACTGGCCTCTGATCATTCGTCCGTAAGGGCCCCGGGTTCGAATCCCGGTGAGGCATGGTTGTTGTGTTTGTCTTACGGCACTGGCTCTCCCCCTTCCCTGGAACCAGTTACCCTAAATTAGGGACGGAGGACTGCTTATAGCCCATTGAGTTGCTCACGGTGGTCGTTAAACCTCCAATCAAAAAAAAAAAGCAAAAGCCTTGTCATCCGATAGATGTCGATCGCGAGCTCTTGAAGTGACTTGTTGACCTCCTGCCTGCGATTTTTCAACTGAAGACCACGTAGTTGCTTTAAATGTTTCTCCCCAAATCTGAGTTCCAGTGCAGCGACGAGACAGGGATATTTTAAACGGCTCTCTTCCGACAAAGTTTGTAGGATATCAGCAGCTGCATTCCTCAATGATGCCGCAATAGCGCATGCTTTCTCCCTTTCGCTCCAGCCGTTCAAACTCGAAACCATTTCGAACTGGGTCCTGAATACTCCCCAGCTAGTCTTTTCGTCAAACGCGCCTGGTTTAATTCGGGTTGGCCTACTCAAAGCTTCGCTCATCACTCCTGGTGACTTAAATTCCGACGAACTTATTTTTGCCTCACATTGTACCCTTTTCTCAATATCCCTATAAAATTTAGTTTGTTCTAACTTAGTACCATTAAATTCCCCAAAAAGTTTTTCTTTTACTTTTCTACATTGAGTCTCGCACAAGTTACGAACTTGGACACGTTATGACAAATGTCTTAATATCCATGGAGAATATGTTGAAAAGTAGATTGAAGTTAGTATAACTCATCGCACATTAAAAACATATTGTTGCGTACTTTGGGTCTTAGTTGTCAAGATGCCCAATTACTTCCGGACGGCGATTCGAATCACTGAATCCTGCAATACCTAGTTAGCCAATTAGCCGACACAGTACACCAATAAACCAACGGAGGCACAGTATAACAATTAAAACAGGGATTTAATGGATACATGCATAAATTACACCGGATTCTTCATCTAATTACAAAGCTATAATTTCCGGCCAGCTTTGGCCCTCTTCGGTGTTTCAGAAAATTTGTCCTAACGAAAAGTCTGTTCGTTCACAATGAGTCGCAAATACAAGTATTCGTAAAAAGTACTTACATAGGTCCTTGAGTATCCTCAGTATGGTGACACAAACAACACAAACACTCACTCACATTCACTAATATGTCGGCACTTCGTGTAGCTCTTTTTCTTGTTGGATGAGGCCGCGTTGCTTACAGTCTCTTCGTCAAAACGACATCATCCCTAGTCGCTGAACGCACGTACTCAGACACACGCACAAAAGTTCTCTCTCCGCTTGCTTGCGAAGAGGCTCGGCAGGGGGGGGGGTCATCCTCCGTGGTTCCCCTTTGTTGGCGTTCCTCTTCTCCGATCTGCATGAGTGAGGCGATATTCCGTAATTATTATTTCTCTCTGCTGCATTTCACCGAAAATCGCTCTTTAGGACAGGTATTCGTAGTCCGGCGAGGATCAGAAAATTTTTAGGTAAATCTGGTGGTTATTTTTATCAGCTTATGCTTTTCAGCTGGCTTCACTTCTATTGCTCAGAATTGCAAGAGCACGCAGACGGACGGCAAGGATTTTTCCAGCTCGAGGAAAAAATCGAGGCCCAGCTCTCTCGGATATCAAACGGGATCTGTCCTCAACAACAATCTCCCCTCTCCAAGAAATTGGTAAGCGGTGAATTCCAACACTTGAAACCGCGACATTTTTTATTATAAACCGCTCTTCAAGTCTAAGAGCTTCCATTGTTTTGCGCGCGGCACAGACAAAAGCTTTAAACGCTTTTGCCGTCCAAACACTTTTGAGTCATGGGAAATATCTTTTAAACTCTGACCCGTCCCATTTCCGTTTATGGGCTCTTTGTTCTCGTGGCAAACACCTGCAACTCGCCACTTGAATTCAAAGTGCTAGAAGATCTTTTCTCAATATACCGCCCCTCGCAAGTGTTTAAAATTATAACTCTCTGTTAATTAAAACCCCTAATCAAGTTGCAATTACCGATCATTAACCACGCCTCTCGCCAATTAATTATGCGAGGGGGGGATCGTCGCAATATTATCAATACTTTTTTGGTTTTATCTTCAAACGGTACTTACTTTTTGGATGGTCCCCGTAAGTAGAAAAATAGTAATTTTAAGAAAAAATGCTATTGCCGATGCTGACCAACACAGGTCATTTTTTGCGCTTCCCAGAAGTCACGGTGATTCACAATTTTACAAATTCTTAAAAACTCCTTTTAAAGAGCCAGGTCGCGCATTGGAACGTATTGTAGGAAATTCTACTCCATAATTTTCACACGGTTTGATGGCTTTCCATAATTTTGCGCTCACGTAAGTCGTGAGAATGCTAGAATTCAATTTGGGGTACTAGCCACGGCGCGACAATAATCGAAAACGGCAAGCAATAACCTATCATGTGTTGTTTATGAAACTGCAAGGAATGAAAAGCTCTTTTCTGATGCGAAGAAAGACACCAAGAAAAGCTGACAAAGTAGTGGTGTCGGGTGAATGATAAAACGTCGCAATTCGATGAAGTTCAAATTGTTGCGTCATATCGTTTACATTAAAGAGCCAGTTATTTCCTTGCTCGACGTTCAATTCTGCAATTATAGAAAGAAGAACAATGTTTCACAGCCTATTAGCATATGAAAAACTTTCGTTCCTTCTTTTTTTTTTTCATTCTGGAAGATCAATAATCCTTCGTCTGCAAGTAACCCGGACCTAAATGCAATCGAACACGTGTGGGACCTTCTCGGGAGACGCTTGGCAGCACGTCACCAGTCACCAGCAACGATTACGCAGCTGCAATTAACGACACAATACAAATGTGCCGCGATGCCTGAACAGCTCCTGGACAACCTCGTCCTCAGCGTGGACAGACGTTGTAAGTACCGGAACGCAGTCAGGTGTTTTCATATCTCCTATTCAAGTCTTAATTTTTCTTGGCAGCCGCCTGTCCCATTGACGCTTCTGTCTTTTGTCCAGCTGTGCTCGAAGATACCTTTTCAATAAAGTGCCTTTGTAACCTTTGTATTCCTTATTTGGATAGTTTTGCTCACTTGTCACATATTCTTACATCTTGGGGATCTTATGGTATGATTTGAGTCGATGTGGAACACTTCTGCACGATGTTACGTTCGAAAAACCGTCTCGTCCTTAATTTTTGCACGCCAGTGTATAATTTGGCAATTAAATTGACTACATATTATTGGTTTTACCTTCACTATTTTGTATGAAATTATTTAAAGAAATAATTAGTTGAAATGTCAAGATCACAAACGTAAGGAAAATTACAAATTCCCAAGTATTAGGTGTGCAACTTAATTATCGGCCCCTTACCGCAAGCGATCATAGAACGTCGGCAAATGCAAATATCGGTGTGCGATAATTGCTGATTGCAGTGCCATCCAACATCTTTCCAGGCAACCATAACCGATCACAGCTGTAGTTACAGAAGGGACGAAGTTGACTGGGAAAGCAATGTCATTCGAGAAGCAACATTTCAGGCACTGCGTCCTGTTCGTGTTTCAGCTGAAAAAAGTGCCATGAAAGCCTGGAAAATGCTCTGTGCTGCTTTGGGTGATCCTACTGTGTCTTACACTACGTGTAAGAAGTAGTCCCAGCGGCTTAAGGACGGAAATTTCGATCTCCGTGATGCAGAACGTCCGGAACAACCCCAGAAAGTTGACGATGAGGAACTGGAACAACTGTTGGACGCGGATCCCTGTTGCACACAGTCAGAGCTCGTTAAAGAACTCGGAGTAACACGGCAAGCCATTTTAAAGCGTCTGCACAAGCTTGAACGGATTCACAAGGTGGACCGTTGGGTGCCTCACCAACTAACAGCTAGGCAAAACGATGTGGCTGTGTCCTTGCTCTCCAGATTCAAGAAGAGGGATTTCGTCCACAAGATTTTGACCTGTGATGAGAAGTGAATCCTCTACGATAATCCTAAGCGACGCAAATCGTGGGTTTATCCAGGTCAGCCTACCACCAGTAACGCCAAACCGAATATCCATGTGAGGAAGTCGTCGCTGTGCATATGGTGGAATCAGCTCGGTGTAGTACACTATGAGTTACTCAAACCTGGTGAAACGGTCAATGCTGAACGTTATTGTCAGCAACACATTCGTGTGAGTGACGCAGTGAAAGCGAAACGGCCATACACCGGCAAGTGTAGAAGGTCGGTCCTGTTGCTTCTGGATAACGTGCGTCCTCACACCGCGAAAACGACTTTAAACACGATCACCGACCTAGGATGGGATATTTTGTTCCACGCAGAGTAATCTCCTGACTTCGTTCTGTCGGATTATCACCTCTTTCGCTCCCTGCAACATCACCTGAGTGATACGCACATCACTTCTGTCGAGGCGGTCCGCACAAGTCTTGATGACTTCATCAACTCGAAACAACCCTCATTTTTCCTCAGTGGCATTTGGCAGCTCCCTGACCGATGGCTTAAATGTATCCAACACGACGGGGATGATTTCCCTGATAAAGTTTATATTCGATTTGCTATAATTTGCTGTCAACGTGTCGTGCCTGTGGCTGAAAATTAAGTTGCACACCTAATATAATAACACGCTATGCGCGTCAGAATTTTTTCCTTCAAGGGCTTTTGAAGCAGTAAACTTCTAAAAAATCCTCGCTGTGACTTTTTAAATCCAAGTACATCGTTTTATCCCGACCAGAAAATAAAAATGGAAATATGTAAAACTACATTTCAACGTCCTATACTGCATTCATTAAAGGTTTCATTGTAGCTGTGTAAGAAAGACTGCTGTGTTGTGTCGTAGAAACATATTCAGTATTTTCTTTACAACTTCAAGTAAAATATCTCAACTTGCAACTAGGTACACATTTAAAACATTCTTTTGTTTTAATAAAATGTTCGACTGGATATATTTCAAGCAGAGTAGTGGCCATAAGAATTCAAATTAGTAGATAAAATTGCACAATTACATCGCTGATTTGAAATTCAGTGAAACGCTTATTTTAATGCTGCCGGAAGAGGTTATTAACAAAAGTTAGCACATTGGGAATTTCAAGCATTTTCTACGGCGCATTTGGGTCTTCAGTACTTTAACTGTATGGCTTTAATTCTCTATTGCCTCCTGAAAAATTTGGTTTCAGTTTGAATAGCCTACCGCATGAATCGAAGACTGAGAAAGCTAATATGTTATAATGTGATAATACATACTTTACCTCCGTCTTTTCTTCATTAGAACATATATACATCTTAAATTCGTTTCTTTTAAATTGCCCTTATATCAAACAGTTATATTTGCAGCTTTTCACTTCAGAAAAATTTAGTTTGTGAAGTACACTTTGCAATTGGACCAGGTGAGAATAATGAGAAATATCATCATCATCATCATCATCATCATCATTGTCAACCATTATAAATCCACTGCTGGACGAAGGTCTCCCCAAGTTTCCTCCACAGCGGTCTGTCTTCTGCCAGTCTCCTCCATGTCACTCCTGCATACTTTCGAATTTCATCCACCCATCACCCGTGTGGTCTTCTTCTGGGTCTTTTCCTGTCCCTTGGAATCCAATCCAAAATTTCGGCTGTCCATCGAGGGTCTGTCCTGCTGGCAGTATGTCCATCCCATTGCCATTTCAGGGATTTAACTCTGATCATGATGTCTTCCACTCTTGTCATTTTTCTGATCCACGAGTTCCTCTCCTTATCTCTCCTGGTTACACCAAGCATTCACCTCTCCATGCATCTTTGAGTTGTCTGCAGCCTTTGTATGCCTCTTTTAGTTAAGGTCCACGTCTCTGCACCTTACGTAAGCACTGGAAAGATGCATTGATCAAACACTTTTCTTTTAAGACATAATGGCATATTGCTCTTCAAAATTATGCTGTTTCTTCCAAAAGCTCTCCAGGCAAGTTTTGTACGCGGGTTAATTTCTTCATCAATGTGACCCTCACTTGCTATCTGCTGTCCAAGATAAACGTACGTGTCTGTTATCTCCAGCTTTTCTCCATCAATCGATAAATCTTCATTTCTTGTAAAAGTATTGAACATCACTTTTGTCTTCTGAAAGTTCATTTTTAATCCCACTTCTTTACTCTTGTAAGCATGTTCCTGAATCATACTCTGCAGCTCTGCTGGGGTAGTTTCAAAAATGACTACGTCATCAGCAAATCGAAGATGGGTTAGAAAATCTCCATTAATCTTTCTCCCCTTGTTTTCCCAGCTCAGCGACTGAAAGACACCCTCCAAAGGGGCATTAAAGAACTTCGGAAATATGGTGTCACCTTGTCTTACTCCCTTTCCAATTTTTATGTGTGTAGTATTTTCAAACAGTTGAATCTTTGCACTTGTATTTTCATAGATGTTATTAATAATATTAATGTATGCATCTTCAATACCGCAGGATTTCAGAGCCATTGTAACTGCTGATGGTTTCACCGAATCAAAGGCTTTTTCATTATCGATAAAAGCCATGCACAATGGAAGTTCATATTCCCTCGCTCTTTCAATTAGATTTCTCAGTATGTGGATATGATCTATTGTGCTGTAGCCACTCCTGAATCCAGCTAGTTCTCTAGGTTGAGCCATGTCCAGTGTTACTTTCAAGCGGTGTGAAAGAACTTTAGTTAAGATTTTATAAACCACTGATAGGAGGCTGATAGGTCTGTAGTTCCCGAGATAATCAATGTCACCTTTTTTATGTAGCAGGATCATTGTTGCGGTGTTCCAATATTCAGGAATCTTCCCTTCATTAAGGCATCGAGTGAAAATTTGGGCGAGTACTGTTTCGATTTCTCCACCTGCTTCTTGTATGATGTCTACAGTAATTCCATCTTCTCCTGGAGCTTTTCCCCGCTTCATGTTCTTGATTGCATGAGCAACTTCTGCTGGGAGGAGTGGAGGAACTCTGGTACTGGTACCTTTCATGATGTCTGGAGTACATATATCATCCCTTTCATATAATTTGGAGTAGAAATTTTTCACTCTTGTCAAAATTTCGCCTATGTTTCTTGTTACAGAACCATCTTTTTTCTGAGTGCCATAATCTGTTTTCTTTCCTTACTGAGATGTCCCTTTGCAATCTTCAGACTTTGGTTCTTTTCAATTGCTTTCCTCACTAGTCCACAGTTGAATTTCCTTACGTCTTCAGTTTTACTTTTTCGTACTGTCTCGCATAGCTCTATTCCACTTTGGAAGTCAAATCTTCTGTAGTTGTCCTCATCTCTCTTCTTTTTTGCATCAACATTTTGGTTTTTCCTGATAATTTTTTCACATGCAACTTCTTCCTAGACACAGCTAATATTGTTGCTGTTTCCATTAGAGCTTTGGTTACTTTTCTGTTAACTTCAGAACTATCCATTTCTTCTGATGTTAGGCCTTCTAAAGAAGAGAATCTGTTCTTCAGTTGCAGCTTGAAGGTATTATGGTGTTTTTTAAGGTTGGTTATGTCAATACATTTTGTTTGTCTTATGAGCTTGCCACGTTCAAGTTTAGTGTTGAGGTGCATCTTACATCTCACCAATTTATTGTCACTACCTGTGTTGAACTTGTTTAGCACATTGCAGTCTTCTATGACGATTTTTTTGTTACACATAATAAAATCAATTTCACTTGTCGTCCAATTTGGATGTCTCCATGTCCATTTCCTCTGTGTCTTTTTCTTGAAAAAGGAGTTCAAGATGAAAAACCCTTCGGCCTCTGCTGTTGTCGTTGTCCCATTTTTGCATTGAAATCTCCCATAATTATCTTCAAGCGCTGCTTACCTTTATTATTTAGATGACGAATTTCCTCATAAAATTCTTTAATTTCTTCTTCAGGATGACTTGTGGTGGGTGCATAAGTTTGAATAATCTAAGCCTGGTATCTTTTCGAGAGTTGGATAATGAGTCGTGCAGCTCTGTCGGAGGAACTTTCAACTCTTACAACTTTATCATTCACTTTCTTGTTTATTATAAATCCAACACAACTAGTTCTGCCAGTATCTGTCACCCGATAGTAGAAGAGATGTCCACTTTTCAGTTCGATGAGATCTTCTCCTTTTCTCCTTACTTCACTTAGCCCGACGATGTCCCACTTGATGCTTTGTAGTTCCTCTTCCAATTCAAGAAGCCTTGAATCAGAAGATAGGGAGCGCCCATTACACGTATCCAAGGTCAGCATCAGATGGCAGCCTAGTGCGGTCCTCCGGAGATTCTTAGCACCCTCTGCCTTCATGTCGCACTGGCCGCTGCCTTGGCCAGGTACATTCCAGCTGCCGGAGACTGAGGGCCAAGATTTAAGTTGTGGAGTCATTTTGGAGGGGTTTGGCCATAACTCATCACGCTGGCCAAACGGGTTGGTGAGTTTGGGATAGCATTTCCTCTAATCCCGATGGTATAGTTATACCGCTATTGGCTGTCGTCAGAGCCCCTTTAGTGGAAACAGGGTGCACCACGAGAAGGCGGGGTTGACATTTGTCAATAAGAGGCTGTGATGTTACGCATCACCTGAACTTACATCCCATTGAGAAATATATGTCACTTTATTTATTAATTTAGGTCGGAGCTTTTTCGTAATAAGTTCTTCAATTCGCTAGGATACCCGGACCTGCTTCCGCTGGTACACAGCGATTTCCTTTTAGTAATTAAAATATAAGTAAAGTTCAACAGCATTTGCGTTTTTACCTCTGTCAGAATGAACGCAATTTAACAATAACTTAAAAATTCTGACTGTCATTTCGAAAACATGTGTAATTATTTATTATACCTAACATATCATGTATGATATATCGTGACACATGCTGTTTTCCAGAAAGTTATTCAGTTCGGTCTATAGCCTTATTCACGTGAACTGATCATTACTTAGAACTTTCCTTTTATTTCTAAAAGAAACTAATCTCCAGGTTATCTTTCAGAGCTGAAATATTATCTGTAATGATTTTTTCTTCCAAATGAGGCGTTTCGTTAGCAACACACTTTACGAGCATGTCACCAACCCGTTTCATGACATTGGATACTTTCTCCATGACCGATTTTTTTCTACTGTTGATCCATCAAACGTCCCCATTCATTGGGCCCTCTACAGGTAGCTCAAGCTTCAGGGACAACCAGTGAACATCTCACATTTTTTTTCACAACCATGTCACCGTTTATTATTCTATCATTCCTTCCTGAATCTTCGCTAGCACGGTCTCTTCGGAGTTCCATGACCTTTCTTTTCTGTCACTTGTGTTCAGTATTATTCATAGTTCACGCCTCATCATGTTATTATTTTTTTGTCCCATGAGCAAATCGCGCCAAACTATCTGTTTTCATCATACTAACAAAGCTTTGTTTTACATTACGCATTTACAACTCATCTTGGTTCTCCATATAATCAAAACGAGTGGTGCTTCAAATTCCTTCATGCTGGAGCAAACAAATGAATACTCTATCTGCTATGCAATACTCAATTATAACACCAGTTCACCAGAATAGCAAAAAAAAAAAGCGTTTTCGTACAGAACTTTTTCCGGATTTCTTTGCGAACATATCTCACCTATAGAATCGTTTTAGAGGAACTGTGACTTTGACATGAGAAATCACCAACATCAAAACTGATGAGAATCTATCGTTTTTCGAAATTATAGAGGGAGAACGCCTGATATCAGCTTTCGAATATTTTAATAAATCTTTCAACTATTGGTTTACTATTCATCAGAGCATACAATGCAAACGAATTATCGACGAAGCAAGTTGTGATCTAAATATAATACATTATCGACGAAATAATTTGTGATCTGAATATAATATATTAACGACGAAAGAAGTTGTGATTTGATTATAACACTTATGTCTAAATTTGTTCGACAATAAGGGAACTAAATCCCGTTTAAAATGTACAACGATACATGGAAACGACAATTTTTGGGACTTTTTAAAAATTAATGAATTAATGTTTAAAGATATTATACTGCAAGTTATTATTCAGTTATACTGCAGATGATTCCAAATAGCACTTTATAATATATTACAGTAATTACATTTTATGAAGTAATATGCTGATATTGATCTTACGCACTTAATTGGTAGGTTCATAAAACTGAAGAAGGTAGGTAGAAAATAATAAAAAAATAAGCTAATATTCACGAATGAAGGTACATAGTTCACATTTGCATAGGTGTAAGATTTAATTCTTATTTACTCGTTTTATTACCTTACTATCCAATGGTTGTTTCTGTAACTCGAAATAACGTTTATAAAACGGTGGAAAATCATTGCATACTCTGTTCTGCTTTTCCGCCATTTACGGCTGTTGTTACGTGCTTCATTTGAAATCAAATCTCAGAATGAACAGCATTGATTTTAGATCAGGTAAGAACTTGTCAAATCCTAAGGCAGTGTGTTTCCATCGTGTGATCTTTAAATATCAGCCCACATTACTGTTTTAAATCTGCAGAAGTGTACAGTCTAATGCTACAAAACTCTAACTTCCGGTATATGTCGTGTTTCAACATCGCTTATGATTCCTCAGTCTCTGGTTTCATTTCGTTATCTCCTCTGCTTTAAATACATAACAGTTTATATTTTAATGTTACGGAACGTTCTTTCCCGATATGGGCTCTGTTTTAACACATTCAGCTATTCTTCTGCTCCCGAGATTATTCATCTTTGACACTTAAGTTAAGTACGTAATCATTCAAATTTTATGGCAACATATCAAAGAAATAGTTGGTGGCCGTGCATAAAGTACATCCGTGATTACAGCGGGAGGGGGAATTCCTGACAATCGTACCAAATGTGAAATGTGGGGAGAGCGAGATTTAGTAATTTGGACGTTCAGTGGCAAAAATGTAGTGGATGGTGTTTCTTCGTTTTGTTTCGTCTTTTTCAGCACGTCATTTGTAAAAAAAAAAGATCATGCTAAGTTATCGGTTTTTCCATCCGCCTGTACACACGATACTCTGCAGCTAATAGTCCGATATGAAAAACTCTGTTTGCATTAGGAAGCTTGAAATGTGCGAATGATGATCTTTTATTTCGTTTTATTTTACGATGAAAAATGTTGCCGCTAGAGGGCGTAAAAGCAGATGATATCGTATTCAAAACACAGTCTGTTCCATATAGTTGCTCATCCAGTTCAAAAATTTCTTTTACTTATCGATTGCATACAAGTCGAAGATAATTTAAAACATAGTCACTTTCCAAGTTACGCACAAATTCTCCGCTAGGGAGCGTAAAAATAAGTTTCTGTTCTCCAGATATCTCTGATTCTTAAATTCCGATTTGAAAAATTTTCCCTTCAGCTGACACAGCTCGTGATGGGAAATATTTTTGCATATAATTTCTATATTTTGGTATGAAATGGTTTAACCACGAGGGGCCGTAAAAGTTGATTTCTGTTCCTGATGTATTTGTAGCAAAATATGAGCTTCTAAAATCTGGATTGAAAAAATTCTTTCGTGGACCGATTCTACTCACGTAGACAAAGCTTTTGGGAATGTTTTCTTCTTAAAATAATGTATGATTTTTCCGCCAGGTGCGTAGACGTGTATACTGTTTTTGTCAATATCTCTGATTCTAATGATCAGGTTTGAAAATTTCTTCTTTGTTGCAAAGAGTTTCTCGTGCGACATGTGTCTAATATAATTTCAAAATTTTCAAGTAATTCATTTATTTTCTTTTAGGAGGAGAAAAGGTAAATTACCTTTTACCCCATATCTCTGCTTCTAAATCTCCGATTTGAAAACTTCTACACAGCCGCTGACGGAGAATTGTTTTGTTGTATTTTTTTTATAAAATTTAGTTTGGCCGCCAGGAGGCGCAAGGGATTAAATTTTTGCTTTGTAATTATTTGCAGCAAAATCTCAGATTCTAAAACCCTGGGTAAAAATATTCTTTCGTTGACCGATACTGCTTAGACGCTGAACATTTGAGAATATTTTCTTCTTAAATATAATGCATGTTTCTCCACTAGAGGGCGTAGATGTCTATCTTATTTCTGTCAATATATCTTCCTCTAAAAGTCTGATTTAAAAAAATCCTCTTTTATTAGACATCGTTTCCCGTATATAATGTTTCTTACATAATTTCCAAATTTTCAAGTAATGCACAGTCTGTTCGCTAGGGGCGTAAAGATAAATTGCGTTTTCTTCAATATCTCTGCTTCTAGAACTCCGATTTCAAATTTTTTTCTGCACAGGAAACATCTCCTTACAGGAATTGTTTTGCATATAATTTGTAATATTTGATAAAGAGCCGTTTTGTCACCAGTGACCGTAAGGGTAAATTTCTGCGTCTGATGTATTTGGAGTAAAAACTGAGTTCCTGAAAACTTGATTGAAAAAATTCTTTCGAGGACCCATACCGATCACATCGAGAAAACGTTTGAAAACACTTTCTTCTTAAAATAATGCATGGTTTTCCCGCAAGAGGGCTTAGATGAATATCTTGTATTTGTCGATATCTCTGCTTGTAAAATCATGGTTTGAAAAATTATTTCTTTGCTGGAGAGCGTTTACTCTGCGAAATGTTTCGCATATAATTTAATTTTTTTCTCAAGGCACAAGTCTGCCACCAGAGGACGTCAGCTGATATTTCCGTTTACAGCAATATCCGCTGGATTAAAAACCCGACTGAAAAACTACTTTCTTCTGTCAGATACTGGTGTTTTCCATAACGGTTCCATTGATTTTGAATAGCTTTTTAAAATTTATTTCGCATCAGAACGGATTCAAAGGACGTGCTCATTACACCCAAAAATTCGGTGTTATCTTTCTTGTTTCTTTGATAGTTAAAAAAGGTATGCAATTTTTCAGATTATTGATGATGTTTACCTAAATCACAATATTAACTTTTCGTACTTGTACTACCAAACTATCGTGCTTTGTTCATGGTATGGTCGAGAATGTTGAAACCTTGAATGCACGCGTTCATTTGAAGTTCTTTATTTCAGAATGATAAAATTCAGGAAACATTTGGAAACACATTTATAATTAAATAATAAATATTTCTGAAGATAAATTGTAAATATATTAAAGATTCCTTTCAATAATTATATGTTTTCCCTCTGTTTCTCAACGGTCTTCTAAAAGCAGTCGTCAAAAAAAGGGGGGTTGCGGGAATTAGGACTTCCTTTTTAGTATGGGAGGTCTGAACAATCGGAGAAAATGTGATATCGGGGAGGGAGAGTGTCTAAATATAGTAAAAAATCACGGACGTACTTTATAGACGGCCTATTGCCGGGAATGTGGTACCGAAAATTTGCGTAGCAATACGCAAAATTTATTTCATTAATGATTAGCTTTAATTATAGGATGTATGAGTATCAATTCAGATATAACAATTTAATATTTTTCTTTTTTTTTTGCTTAATTTTCACAAACCATTCGTTTTTCTATACGATAATTTATTAAATTTTTGACACTCATTTAATTTAAGCGGCTTAAATAATTTTTTCTCAACGTGTTGACGAATGGGATGCTTGTAACTGCATCCTATTTAACTGCTAAAACGTGGATTTAACTCACATCTTCAGAGATACGTGTGGAAATTGGAAATGCCAATGTTACGCAGAATATCTCCTTTAGGAGATCTGGCCTGATACCACTTACTGGAGATTAAGAAAATTGAAGGAAGCAAATACTTACCCGAGTTTCATGCAGTATTGATATTTTTTCATTATCAATCGGGCGTTGGTATTAAGAGAAGTGCACAGGATCACTGTGTACATTCGAAACTGTTTCATATCAGCAGCTGGGATGAGTGTCGGCTATCCTTTTGTCTGCTTACTTTTAGTGATTCATTGCTGTAGATTTAAGACGGGAAATTGTTATTTACGTCATGCAGGGGACATCATGTTTGCAAACATTCACGTAATCAACTCCCTTAAATCATTAAAACAACTATCAACCCAAAGAGTCGTTAAGGATTTGAACAGTAACGTAACTACTACTCCCTCAGCTACGGGTAGACACAAGTAACGAAGTGGCGTACTACAGCAGCCATTTTTAATTTTTAGAAAACATTCGAACCCGCTCGAAATCCAACAAACAAGTAATTAATCCTAAGATTCATATTCATCTTTAAGAAACATTTATCTTTGAATGTGAAGTTTGCTTTTAAAAACTGGATATCCTACAGATTGAAGCTATTCGGCTCTTTCGGTCTTGGTAATAATACGATATATCCGTAATGGGTTGTAGTATGATCGCTCTGCAATTGGTTGTAAATGAAAGGATCGCTCTCCAATCACCTTCTCTCTGCCCTGCTGAGTAAAAGTGCGAGGCCACATGGGGTATCTCAATGCAGTACGTGAGCATGATCGAAGTACGTGAGTTAACAATCGGTCACCTGGGATTACGTACACGACAGGCGCCAACATTTATTCACTGCAGCCGCATATCTGATAGTAGGTAAAAGAAAGTGATTTATGTTAGCATTGGACAAAATAATTACACGCTGCTATTTCTTTTGATTCTTCTTTATAGTAAGTATGTCTATTTTATTTACTGTGTAAAAACTTTAATGTACAAGCGAACGACATCCATTTGCAAAATGTCACAAAAGTGTCAAGTTGAGCACCATATCGCGAAAGTAAAACTTTCAGCGTGCGAAGAACCTTCCAAAAGTCGACAAGTTCTTTCTGTCGCTGAATCAGTTAAGTTCAATGCCATTTCTGATGAAGAGAATGATGATTTGTTTTGTACATCAGCTGTTCAAAGTTTAGATGTAGATATTTTTAAAAAAATCAAGCATTTCAGAAACAAGTGAAATTAAAATGGGCAACTATAAAATTGCAAAACTCGGTGAAAGTTACCATGCGCAGATTCCTTCCAGTGACAGCAGTACTATTGGTCATGAAAGATCTCAGTGCCTACCCGTCGATGAAAAATACTCGACTTTCCAGACACGTTTCCTGACTTCCCGACCACCCCACCGACGCACGAAATGCACAAACACAGATAAAAACACAACATTTCCTGAGAAAATTTTTAAGCTTAGGAGTGCTCAAATAACTCTTGCAGGCGAGGAGGAGGACGCACGTTGTGTTACTTACACCAATGCCTTTTAAGACCTATCTTTTTTTATACTTAAGAAGTTTAAAAAAGCAATTGAAATTTGTGTTCTATTTACGAAGTCTAATAATCAATCTCAACTTAGTGAATTAGATTAGAACTTGTCATATTTAACAGTTTAAGAAACAGTGAATTACACCTTTTACCAAATTGCAATACATTCGAATGTGGGTAACTTTTTGTTCGTGAATAATATGTGATGAATGACTTCTTATAATTTGATTATTTAATAGCTCAGTTTTCGTATATATTTGTGGAATTGGTGAAATGAAAGCCCTATGGGAAGTAAGTCTTCAATAAACATTTTGTTCCTAAAAAAAGGGGACAGCATTTATTTTCGCACACTGCCAAATGTTAGCACAGTACGTTTTTTTTTTAGTTATCAGCAAATTTTTAAATTATGTCAACTCCTTTCGTTGTATACTTATAATATATTAAATTAATAAATTACTGAAATTGGAAATAATTTTTAATTTATTCTAGATTTTTTGGAATCATTTTTTTAGATCTGGGTAAAAATAATTTCCCAAAAAGTAAGAGATGATTCGTGATCTAAAGCGCATATTAGTTAAATATTGCAATTCTGTATTGTAATTTTGATATTTGTTACACTTAAATTTTTCTTGGATTGCAAACAGTTGTGTTTCGTGTACACGTCCCTGACTAAATTGCCATTTAGTAATATATAGAGAAAGCGCGGGAAGCTGTTTTTTTTTCTCTTTTTTTTTTCTTTTTCCACCTTTAAAGCGTGCAAGCAGAACAGTAAAATCCCTCTATATTGAAATTTGGGGATTTTTCCTAAGAAAAACGATCAAAAATGTTAGGGATGTTAAGTTCAGGATACGCGTAAATGTTTGTGTAAGCTTTGTAGAGGCAGACTACTAGGTAAAATAGTATGAAACGCAATGTTATGCTAATATGGGATTCCGATTTGGTATGAGGTAAACGCGAGTAGAAGAAGGATGAGCGTAGAAAATATATCCCACAAAAAGTCAGGGTGCTGAGATGTGTCATAACAGAGCTGCACCTGAGAACGCTACTGTAAAATTATGAAACATATTTCCGATATATTTGGCAGTTGCAGAAGGCAATAGGGCGCAGTGGGGTCCCAGAGAAGCTTGTTTTGCATCAGTTCTTCAAGTACCCCAAAC
This sequence comes from Macrothele yani, assembly GCA_039090855.1. Classification (NCBI taxonomy): domain Eukaryota; kingdom Metazoa; phylum Arthropoda; class Arachnida; order Araneae; family Macrothelidae; genus Macrothele; species Macrothele yani. The sequence goes on from CM077033.1 coordinate 9,299,495, forward strand.
CCCAAAAATCACGGTGCGTTTTGTAGATCATGGCGATATTGCAGAACGGTGTAAATTTTTTATCGCCTGATTGCATCTATAACAGAGCAAAAGAAATCAACGCTTTAAGCGAAACCAAGTGGTTTTAATCTTGAAGTTAGGAACTGTTCTGTTTGAAGATATTGGGCCAAGACTGAATGAGCCGAAACACATGAATATCTACATTTATTTGCAATATTTTTTTTCCATCACTCAGTTCTTCTCAGCACATAATTTTCAAAATACATTCCAAATATTCTAAATATAGCTATTAGTGCAGCACATATTCCAGAACACATACAGATCAAATTGCAGAAATACGTGCTGTTGTGCACCATTCAACCTACGCAAATTTTAACAACTTGGGACATTACATTTGAACGTAATTCCTCATGCAAGCAATTTAAAATCGAACCAATTTTAAATAAAATATAAATTTAAAGATGAAATTGCAGATATATGTACTATTGAATACCTTTATTTAATCTACACAAATTATAATGGCTTTGGACATTATAAACTAGTGTTGAAAATTTTGGAAACCATTTGGAAAATTTGTATTTCTGATGTTTGATGTCTCATAAAATCAGTCATTTTTAGAATAATAGCACGAAATTATGTATCATTAGAAAGATAATTTAATGCAGAATGTAATGCGGTATACATTATTAAAATATTGCATTTTGAAAGAAGTGATGAAACCAAAATTGTATGATTACTTCAGTTGAGCGTGTACACCTCCGCAGCAGCCGAGACCCGTACAAACAGCTTAGGCAACACAATACTGAGGGAAGGTTGCTGAGGGAGGACTAATGTGATGAACGAAACCTTACAGCTGCTGAATGCTCAACATAAACTAATTCTTTCTTAGACACCACGTTTGCCTGATTTTTCGGCAATTGAACACGTTAGGAATACCGTCTATGATTTTTGGCCGAATCTCCGCCACAAGTTAACGAAGACTAACTTTGCGTAGAAATCGGCAAATCATGGAACTTTTTTATTGTAGATTTAACGACCACCGTAAGCAACTCAAGGAGCTTTGAGCAGTTTCCCATTCCTAATTTTGGACCACTGACTCCAGGGAAGTGAAAGAGCCAGTACCGTAAGACAAACACAACATCCATGCCTCACTGGAATTCGAACGCGAACCCATCTCAGGCGAATGATCAGAAATCATCGCTTAGACCACTGTGAATGATGGAATGACCATCCGCAGTGTGACATTCGAAACGTATTGAAGTCGATTCCACGCCGTGTACGAGCTGTTGTCGCAGCTCATATTTGGTACAAATGGAAATATGTATTCTGTGTTGCACATCACTTATGACATATGGTCTGTATTTCTGACCACATTCATCGAGTGTCATAAGTAATGTATTTTATAAATCTCACTTCAATACCTCAGGTTTTTCTTGTTTATTCATTTCAACAAAGAGCACTGCATTTAAAGATTTTTGGATAACATAAAAATACAAACAATTTATTTATAGTATCAGGCATTTGCATTGTGAGCAGTAATTCCTTTTGAAATAGGATTATTTTAATATTTGAAAAATGAGGCATGAAAAACATTTATTGTTGGACTATTATATCCTTACGGCACAAAGCCACCCTCAATAGAAACGTGACGTTAACTTGCAAAAGGGAAACCAGTTTAAGACTTTTGGAAGAAATTCTTGTGTTAAGCTAAATTGGTTCTTACATCATTACGAAAACTTTAGGGATCAGCCACTGATATACTTTCCATCCTGCTGTTATGTTATTTCCTTACCTGTGCCCTACCACATTTGTTGGTTAAACAGCTATGGATGATAATCGCCACGTTTGATTAGATAACAAAATTGTAGGACAACTGCACATTTCAATAAAACGTTTTAAACCACTCATCTTAGGGAACAGGCTATTCTGCCATTGGCCAAAATAATATTGTGTGGTACCACTGTTGTCTTCGAAATATACTCTAGCAAAAGCATTCGAGTTCCTCAGACTTTGTCGCAGGTTGCATTTGAAATTTTGAGTGATACTTTAAGAGGTTCCATCCCTGAATGAACCCTGGTTAATTCATGTTCCTTTTATACGCCTTTTCAAATAAATTACAAAAGACAAATAAATAGGTGTTAAATGGTGTGCAGAGAAAGCGTTATGTTGTTCTTTGAGAGAAAAAATAAATTTATAAAATTGCGGTCTTCAGGCCTCTTTCCAACGTACTGGCAAAATTCTCTTACAGTAACACTATGCTATTCTCCCTCTCACGCTTACTAGACAACATCTATCGATATCCTCTGCTTCCACATATAATCCAAAAAACTGAAGTATTTTCTAAAGCGTGAACTGTTCTTGTTCCTCCATAATGTAACTTTCCTTTTAATAGCCTTTCAATGAACAAACAAACAAAGAAAAAAACAAATAAATAAATAAAGACACTTTTCTTCTCTTTTGCACGATAATTGTGACGGACATAATGACTGATATCTATTGTTGTCTGTGACACACTGCACGAACTGTTTCGCCTCTGTGTATTTATATTAACATTTCTTCTCGTTATACAGAACAGATATTACCACCTGTAATAACTAAACTTGACATCAATCTGGTGATTTGCAGTTGAAAGTTATTATATGCTATATCATCTCAAAGTACTTCTTTCTTTTTGGCACAGAGCTGAACTCCAGTTATGTTCCTGTTTCAAACCTTTGTTCTCTTTAGAATCTGCAATAATACAACAAAGAGCCAAAATACTTTGACCAGCGCATCTTCATGTATGTGGAAGCTACTTCAAATAAACGACGGCGTGTGTGAAGTTCATGATACGTTATAAACAACACTCGGTAATTAGTTTGAAAACAGATTTTGGCAGATTGGCAACAGTTCGTGTTTTCTGAGGAATCACGACTCAACGTTATGTACCATGATGATCGGATATGTTTTTGAAGACATCGTTGTGAACTGCACTTTGCAGCGTGTATTTTTAGTGTCATGCCGGCCCAACGCCAAGCGCAATAGTTTGGAGCGACATTGATTTCCATTCGCGATCGTTCCTGATATGAATTAAGAGAACCATCAACAGCGCTATATTCCAACAGGACAATACTGGGTTACATGTACCTGGGAATGTCCAAGAAGTCTTCCTTGCACGGAAGGTACCGCTTTTTCTCTTACCTGAACATTCTGCGGTCGTGTGCCTGATAGAACATGCATGGGATCTGGTAGCTAAGCTACTGGCCCGCCAAGAACTTCCTCATTCACTTTAAATGAACTGTGGAGTAACATAGAAGCAGCATTGCATGCTGTGCTCTAGGGCGATACCAAAAAACCTCTTGCATTGAATTCCATGCCATGTAGAGGCAGCTATTCTTGCTAGAGGTAGCTTCACACAGCACTGAGTTTTCAGTCGTAAAAATTTCGTATGGCATTGAAAATGTAATCAGTTATTTCCTGTAACATAAGGAATCCGTGATTACATTTCATTTGAATAGTGCGATTCTTTATTGATGCTGAATTTTCACAAAGAGTAGTGTCACTGTCTATCAGTTAGACTGAAATCGAGATTTGAACTTTAAGAGGTTCTGAGAGGTACGTACAATTTAAAATTTGTGTGTCAATAATCATATTTCTTAATATGCGACATTTGTCATTTTACGTGTAACGTGAGCTGAGCTGCGCAGTATCCGAAGCGGTTAATTTGAAGCGGCGCATGACGTAGGCGTGGGCGGTTAATTTGAAGCGGCGCATGACGTAGGCGTGGACGCTTAGTCTTTCGGCTTCCCGCATCACTGTTTGTTTACAATTGGTGTGATGGAGTTTCCGCTATGAACGTAATTGATGTGCAACGGTTTGAAGTTTGTATCTCAAGTTTGATGTTTATGTTGTGTTTATTTCGATACTTATTTAACAATGAGATTCATTGTTTGAGTATTTCGTAAGAAACGCAATAATGCCGGGATGTGCAGTGGCCTGTTTTAGAACGTGCAATAGGAAAACCAAGAACACTGACATAGATTGAGTTCGTCATAATCAAGATTAGGAACTAAGTTTTATGTTCCTGAAAAGTCTATATCGGTATCAAATAAGTCCAAAAACGAAAGCGAAGCAAGATGTTATATTGCCGTCTCCCGTTGTAGGATATCTTAATATACTTACACACCAAATTGTAGTCTAAGGTTCAGTTGACACCTAAAATTATATATAATTTATGACTACAAAACTTGTGGTTTTGAGATAAAATAAAAATAACAACGTTTACCACAATCAAAGGCTTATCATATATCGACTATAGTTTCTCAGAGCTCGGCATCATCAGGACGAATGGAGCGTAAACATTCAAATCATTGTGAAATTTTATTTTATAAAGAATGCTGACATTATGCACCATGTATTTCCCAAGGATTTATCACTTTAAAAATTGTCAGGATTCCTTCAAAGTTTCTAATGCAAGAGTGAGTTCCCAACATTTCACACATGCTACGAGCGTGACTTGAAGGCAGAGTTTCTTCGGGTGACTAGCAGAAAAGTGTTGAAACCTGATGCTGTACGTACATTAAACATCCCCACAAGCAATAATACTAGTATTAATAAGGTAAGTACGAGAACCAATATTGACAATTTAGGATCTGAGACTGCAACTCCAACTGTACTTAGATGTCTGTCATGACCATAGAATTTGGAAACGTGCATTAGAAACCCTTGTTAATCTATCTCCAAACAAGAGGAAAATGGGGGGGGGGGTTGAGATATTACACTACAAGACTCTGCCGATATTCAGGTACCACCTTCTATTGCCTTTTTTTTTTTTTTTGGTAGGAAAATGCATGAAAGGAAGGTGTCATGGAATATTCTGCCATCAGAAAGCTAAGTTTTTATTTATTTCAATTTTTCATTGTTTGAATGAATGCATGCAAATATTTGCAATTTTTCTGATGGCTTTTACATATGCTTATGTGAGAAAGAAAAGTTTTATTTAAATACATCTGTCATGGGAACATTGTTTTAAAGATCAAATCTGGAACGGAAAAGTTGTAGAATTAAATTAACACACTATTAGTTGTAAGGAATATACCAACTTATTTGCTAGCCATTAATATGAACAAATTAAATACACACACCACACACATATACGAGTATATATATATATATCATATTCATTGTCAACCATTATCAATCCACTGCTGGACGAAGGTCTACCAAAGTTTCTTCCACAACGGTCTGTCTTGTGCCAGTCTCCTCCATGTTACTCCAGCATATTTTCGAATTTCATCCACCCATCTCCCATGTGGTGTTCTTCTGGATCTTTTCCTGTCCCTTGGAATCCAATCTAAAATTTCCGCTGTCCATCCATGGTCTGTTCTTCTGGCAGTACGTCCAGCCCATCACCATTTCAGGGATTTTACTCTGATCGTGATGTCTTCCACTCTTGTCATTTTTCTGATAAACGAGTTCCTCTTCTTATCTCTCCTGGTTGCAGCAAGCATGCACCTCTCCATGCTTATTTGAGTTGTCTGCCGCCTTTGTATGTCTCTTTTAGTTAAGGTCCACGTCTCTGCTCCATACGTAAGCACTGGTAGGATGCATTGATCAAACAGTTTCTTTTTAAGACATAATGGCATATTGCTCTTGAAAATTATACTGTTTCTTCCAAAAGCTCTCCAGGCAAGTCTTATTGGCCAATTAATTTCTTCATTAATGTGACCCTCACTTGATATCTGCTGTCCAAGATGAACGTAGGTATCATTTATCTCCAGCTTTTCTCCATCTACCGATAAATATTCATTTCTTGTAAAAGCAATGTACATCACTTTTGTCTTCTGAAAGTTCATTTTTAATCTCACTTCTTTACTCTTGTCAGCAAGTTTCTGGATCATACTCTGCAGCTCTGATGGGGTTCTTGCAAAAATGACTAAGTCATCAGCAAAACGAAGGTGAGTTATATATATATATATAAGAAAAAAAAATATGTAAAATTTAATTTCAAAAAATGAAAAATTGAGAAGATGAAACATTTTAATTTTCACCATTCCTCATTCCTTCATGGTGCACATATATATATCATCATCATCATCATTGTCAACCATTATCAATCCACTGCTGGACGAAGGTCTTCCCAAGTTTCCTCCACAACGGTCTGTCCTGTGCCAGTCTCCTCCATGTCACCCCTGCATACTTTCGAATTTCATCCACCCATCACCCATGTGGTCTTCTTCTGGGTCTTTTCCTGTCCCTTGGAATCCAATCTAAAATTTCGGCTGTCCATCGATGATATGTCCTTCTGGCAGATCATCGATATGTATATATATATATATTTTTTTTTTTGCTTAGGTATCTTCTTAATAGAATATATGTATATATATATATATATATATATATATATATATATATATATATATATATATATGGGATGTAAGGTCAGGTGATGCGTAACATCACAGCCTCTCCTTGACAAATGTCAACCCCGCCTTCTCGTGGTGCATCCTGTTCCCACTAAAGGGGCTCTGACGACCGCCCATAGCGGTATAACTATACCATTGGGATTAGAGGAAATTTTATCCCACACTCACCAATCCGCTTGGCCAGCGTGGTGAGTTATGGCCAAACCCCTCCAAAATGATTCCACAACTTAAATCTTGGCCCTCAGTCTCCGGCAGCTGGAATGTACCTGGCCAAGGCAGCGGCCTGTGCGACATGAAGGCAGAGGGTGCTAAGAATCCCCGGAGGACCGGACTAGGCTGCCATCTGATGCTGACCTTGGCTACTTACAATGGACGCTCCCTATCTTCTGATTCAAGGCTTCTTGAATTGGAAGAGGAACTACAAAGGATCAAGTGGGACATCGTGGGGCTAAGTGAGGTAAGGAGAAAAGGAGAAGATCTCATCGAACTGAAAAGTGGACATCTCTTCTACTATCGTGGGACAGATACTGGCAGAACTAGTGGTGTTGGATTTATAATAAACAAGAAACTGAAGGATAAAGTTGTAGAAGTTGAAAGTTCCTCTGACAGAGCTGCACGACTTGTTATCCAACTCTCGAAAAGATACCAGGCTCAGATTATTCAAACTTATGCACCCACCACAAGTCATCCTGAAGAAGAAATTGAAGAATTTTATGAGGAAATTTGTCATCTAAATAATAAACGTAAGCAGCACTTGAAAATAATTATGGGAGATTTCAATGCAAAAATAGGGCAACGGCAACAGAATGAAACTTCAGTAGGTAAATTCGGTCACGGCAACAGAAACCAGCGTGGAAATACTCTCGTTGAGTTTGCGAAGGCAGAAGGGTTTTTCATCTTGAACTCCTTCTTCAAGAAAAAGCCACACAGGAAATGGACATGGAGACATCCAAATGGGACGACAAGTGAAATTGATTTTATTATGTGTAACAAAAAATTCGTCATAGAAGACTGCAGCGTGCTAAACAAGTTCAACACAGGTAGTGACCATAGATTGGTGAGATGTAAGATGCACCTCAACAGTAAACTTGAACGTGGCAAGCTCATAAGACAAACAAAATCTGTTGACATAACCAACCTTAAAAAACACCATAATACCTTCAAGTTAGAACTGAAGAACAGGTTCTCTGCTTTAGAAGGCCTAACATCGGAAGAAGTGGACATCTCTGAAGTTAACAGAAAAGTAAACAAAGCTCTTATGGAAACAGCAACAAAATTAGCTGGGTCTAAGAACAAGTTGCATGTGAAAAAATTATCAGGAAAAACCAAAATGTTGATGCAAAAAAGAAGAGAGATGAGGACAACTAAAGAAGATGTGACTTCCAAAGTGGAATATATAGAGCTATGCAAGACAGTAAGAAAAAGTATCACTAAAGATGTAAGGAAATTCAACTGTGAACTAGTGAGGAAAGCAATTGAAAACAACCAAAGCCTAAAGATAGCAAAGGGACATCTCAGTAAGGGAAGAAAAACAGATTATGGCACTGAGAAAAGAAGATGGTTCTGTAACAAGAAATAGAGGCGAAATTTTGACAAGAGTGAAAGATTTCTACTCCAAATTATATGAAAGGGATGATATATGCACTCCAGACATCATGAAAGATACCAGTACCAGAGTTCCTCCAGTCCTTCCAGCAGAAGTTGCACATGCAATCAAGAACATGAAGCGAGGAAAAGCTCCAGGAGAAGATGGAATTACTGTAGACATCATACAAGAAGCAAGTGGAGAAATCGAAACAGTACTCGCCCAAATTTTCACTCGATGCCTTAATGAAGGAAAGATTCCTGAGGATTGGAACACCGCTACAATGATCCTGCTACATAAGAAAGGTGACATTGAGGATCTCGGAAACTACAGACCTATCAGCCTCCTATCAGTAATTTATAAAATCTTCACTAAAGTTCTTTCACACCGCTTGAAGGTAACACTGGACATGGCTCAACCGAGAGAACAAGCTGGATTCAGGAGTGGCTACAGCACAATAGATCATATCCACGTGCTGAGAGAACTAATTGAAAGAGCGAGGGAATATGAACTTCCATTGTGCATGGCTTTTATCGATTATGAAAAAGCCTTTGATTCGGTGAAACCATCAGCAGTTACAATGGCTCTGAAATCCTGCGGTATTGAAGATGCATACATTAATATTATTAATAACATCTATGAAAATGCAAGTGCAAAGATTAGGCTGTTTGAAAATACAACACACGTAAAAATTGGAAAGGGAGTGAGACAAGGTGACACCATATCTCCGAAGCTCTTTAATGCCACATTGGAGGGTGTTTTTCAGTCGCTGAGCTGGGAAAACAAGGGGATAAAGATTAATGGAGATTATCTAACCCACCTTCGTTTTGCTGATGACGTAGTCATTTTTGCAACTACCTCATCAGAGCTGCAGAGTATGATCCAGGAACTTGCTGACAAGAGTAAAGAAGTGGGATTAAAAATGAACTTTCAGAAGACAAAAGTGATGTTCAATGCTTTTACAAGAAATGAAGATTTATCGATTGATGGAGAAAAGCTGGAGATAACAGACACGTACGTTTATCTTGGACAGCAGATATCAAATGAGGGTCACATTGATGAAGAAATTAATCGGCGTACAAAACTTGCCTGGAGAGCTTTTGGAAGAAAACAGCATAATTTTCAAGAGCAATATGCCATTATGTCTTAAAAGAAAAGTGTTTGATCAATGCCTCCTTCCAGTGCTTACGTATGGTGCAGAGACGTGGACCTTAACTAAAAGAGACATACAAAGGCTGCAGACAACTCAAAGAAGCATGGAGAGGTGCATGCTTGGTGTAACCAGGAGAGATAAGAAGAGTGAACTCGTGGATCCGAAAAATGACAAGAGTGGAAGACATCATGATCAGAGTTAAATCCCTGAAATGGCAATGGGCTGGACATACTGCCAGAAGGACAGATCATCGATGGACAGCCGAAATTTTAGATTGGATTCCAAGGGACAGGAAAAGACCCAGAAGAAGACCACATGGAAGATGGGTGGATGAAATTCGAAAGTATGCAGGGGCGACATAGAGGAGACTGGCACAAGACAGACCGTTGTGGAGGAAACTTGGGGAGACCTTCGTCCAGCAGTGGATTGATAATGGTTGACAATGATGATGATGATGATATATATATATATATATATAGAGAGAGAGAGAGAGAGATAGAAATATTTTTCAAGATGTCATTTTTTGAAGTATTCCATACTTTATGGTGTATGTGTGCAAATAATTTTAAGAAGAAAAAACCTAAAAAAAAGTATATATATATATATACATACTTTAAAAAAAGTAGTATATATATATATATACTACCCCATCAGAGCTGCAGAGTATGATCCAGGAACTTGCTGACAAGAGTAAAGAAGTGGGATTAAAAATGAACTTTCAGAAGACAAAAGTGATGTTCAATGCTTTTACAAGAAATGAAGATTTATCGATTGATGGAGAAAAGCTGGAGATAACAGACACGTACGTTTATCTTGGACAGCAGATATCAAGTGAGGGTCACATTGATGAAGAAATTAATCGGCGTACAAAACTTGCCTGGAGAGCTTTTGGAAGAAACAGCATAATTTTCAAGAGCAATATGCCATTATGTCTTAAAAGAAAAGTGTTTGATCAATGCATCCTTCCAGTGCTTACGTATGGTGCGGAGACGTGGACCTTAAGTAAAAGAGACATACAAAGGCTGCAGACAACTCAAACAAGCATGGAGAGGTGCATGCTTGGTGTAACCAGGAGAGATAAGAAGAGGAACTCGTGGATCCGAAAATGACAAGAGTGGAAGACATCATGATCAGAGTTAAATCCCTGAAATGGCAATGGGCTGGACATACTGCCAGAAGGACAGATCATCGATGGACAGCTGAAATTTTAGATTGGATTCCAAGGGACAGGAAAAGACCCAGAAGAAGACCACATGGGAGATGGGTGGATGAAATTCGAAAGTATGCAGGGGTGACATGGAGGAGACTGGCACAAGACAGACCGTTGTGGAGGAAACTTGGGGAGACCTTCGTCCAGCAGTGGATTGATAATGGTTGACAATGATGATGATGATGATGATATACTTTTTATAGAAGAATATCAGAACCAAGTCACCAAGCTATATTGTCCCTTTGATGAGGGCCAAAACTAAAAAACAGTAACCCATAAAATTTTGTTTGAGTTCATAAAAGAAGACATGTACAAGTTTCTAATGTAAAACATGTTGAGAATAATCACTTATACCTTCTTCAGGGTCAAACAGAAATGCTACCTCTCTCATTTCTACAAAGACCTGAAAGTGGGTTTCTACTACATTATTATACATCTGCTTAAGTGCACTAAAAACAAATTTTGTAAGTTAATATACATGCTTGAACATTAAATTCTACTAAACCTGTTAACTACTAAAACAACCAGCTAGCACATATGCTGGTAGAAAAGTTTTAAATTGAAAACCACATTCTTAAACTTTGAGCAAAATAAGCTTAATAAACATTACAGGAAAAATTATTTTGAAAAAAAAAGGCATATAATAACACTTAACTCTCTCTTTGTATCTTGGTTTTCTTGCGCTTAAATTTGTTTTTAGCCTGCTTATGTGTTACATACATACACACCATGAAGGAATGTTAAAAAATCTTTCAAGAGTGAATTTGTGAAGAGAGACAGAATAGTTTTCGTGTTGTTCCTAGTACGGAAGTGATTGATTTAGCTGCGATACGTATTGCCGTCTTTGTTGGCATTTTTTGATGAAGTAAGTTTCAGAACTAATTTAAGTATCAGTGTCTAGCCTTAATACCTGTAGCTGTTCTATTTGTAGTGGCTTGGCTACCAATTTCGTTATTCAGTAAGTATTAAAATGTGAATTCACATATATGCATATAAATTTGGAAATGTTGCACTTCAAGGAAGATAAATGCTTTGAATTTATGAGATTTATTTATGTGTGAGCAGTTTTTCGTAGTTTTATTTCGTTATTATCATAAGTGTGATTATCACGATTGTTTCGTGCGTCCACGCCGACGTCATTTCAGCAGCCAATGAGAGGCTGACATCGTAGCGAGCCCAACCTTATACCATGAGATATATCTAAAGACCTTGCCATTAATTGTGCTGTTATATAGAGTTGGGGACAACTGTATAGTTTTCCTTCGCACGAATCTTACACATACTGCACCATACGTACAATGTTATTAATTTCTGTGGCGTCGAGTTTCGGACAGAGAAGTAATAAACCGATGACACAGACAATCAATCGCTTAGCAGCGATTGATTGTGCATCTGGAGGGGGAGACGATTGCATTAGTTTTCCTCAGAATGGATCTCAGACGTATTGTACCATACGTACAATGTTTCAAATTTATGTTGCTTAGATATTCGGACAGAGCAGTTATAAACCGATGCCACATTTGAGTTTCACTGGTTGACACGTTATTATAAAAACACACGAGATGAAAGCATTATTTAGTTGAATATTTGCTAAATAAATTATATATACATGTTCTCTTTCAAACGTTTAAACGGAAATTATTAGAAACGTTCCTTGTACATGTGTATTAAAGGCTTATGAGCGAGTTGCACCTGTTTGGGTGATTGATTGGTTTGGAATAGAGAAATAATTGAATTAGTTATCTTTCTTCGGGAAGTTCTTGTTGTGTTAAAGATGTTTGCAAGATTGCATGTATCCCTAATAAACGACTTTCAAATCCGTTCCTAATTACACAGAACTCCCAATTGTTTGAGCACGGATAATCCGTTTTGCAAGTAATCGGCGCTTTGCAAAAAAAAAGATCAGAGACAGTCGAATTATGAAGTACAGTAAAACCTGAATTTATTCGACGCTGTTTATTGGAATTTTTCCATTGACCGACGTAACTGATAAAATTTTAAATTCAATTTGAATTTTTGAATTATCGATTGAGGGAGAGTTTTATTTTTCCTTTATGAATTTTTCCTCTTCTCATGCTCGTGGCTTCAGGGCTTGTTGTTTTATCTTTGTGTGTTTCTGATCTTCAAAAATATTTAAAAGCCGAAGCCGATGTAATTTTTTAAACAAAGATGATTTATGCAACGTACGCCTTTGTGTGTGTGTGTGTGTGTGAAGCGGTGGGGTAAAATGAATAGCGACGCAGACTGTTTTACTCTTGTTAACAGACAACACCGTAATATGACGTCATTGTTCCAGCCTATGGATCAAGAAATGACATCAGAAAAAATCTGCGTAAATTGCTGCTTGAAGAAGTAGAATAACTTGTGTGTTTTCCGAAGAAACTCACGATTTTGATACGGTGAGTCTCATTACAAACACTTGGAATGAAGTTAAAAACTTAACACTAATTCTCGGCTGAAAAAACTCATCCCTGATATCGGTAAAGGAAGAAAGTTCTGCCGATGAAGAAGAAACAGCAGCGCTTCTTGTTGAAATTTTCTGGTGTTCAAGGATTTAAAATATTAGAGAAGAATACGTTCAAGGGTGTCGCTGGAGAAAGACCAGAACGATGAAAGCAATAGGATGTATATGATTTTATCAGATCAAAATATTCTTGCTGCAATGTTTCAACGGTACGAGGACTGGCAGAAAGTAAAGATGCACATGTCTCCTGAACTAACAATGCTTCCCAAACTACATTTCAATCAAAACTGCTGAACATACTTTTGAAATGCGGTTTCAGGGTAGCTTGCTGCTCAGGGTTTAGTTTTCAATTTTAAAAGCCGTCACATATGAATGATGAAAACATTTTCTGGAAGTAATTGGACATGATGATGTTATTAAAACTGTTAACCGCAAACGAAATATTATTCGGTCTAGCAAAAAATATTTTCTGATCTTTGTGGTTTAGATCATTGTAGCTTGTTATTCAAATGTTCCCATCCTTAAGTTGCGTCAGTGTTGATCCTAGTGGAAATAGGTCCCATTCAAGTAACCTTACACATCTGCAAACATCAAATTTAAATTATTAACATCCACTTTCAGGCATTAGTGTCCTTATAAATCAATTTGCGATCTTCAAAATCAAACCTTTCCGAACACTATTGGGCTAATCTGCTTCGGCAACACAGAAATAGTTTTCAGAATATGAATTCAGAGGCAAGCCTATTTAACGATTAATTGCACAGCGGATATTTTAAAGTACAAAGGTTGCAATCCAATTTATTTGCTAATAATGCATGTTCCAAGTGTTTAACTGCAAGATTTCATGTTTTGTGTTTTCGAGGGCGATGAAATCTCTAGAAACATTTGGAAATTGGAAAGTACAAATCATTTTAGAACTGTTTTTCGACAGACAGAAGAATACATAAGACGTAGTTTTCAGTTTCCTGGCATAGTTGCTGCAAATTATTTTTATGAATTCACGCAAGCATTATTTTTAGCACATTAAGAAGAATTTTGGATGAATCCAAAAATTGTAGGAGTACTTCCAATTCTGGTGAAAGCAAGAATAAAACTGTTTATATTCGTTTAGAAAAAATGTGGTTTTGTTCAAATTAAAAAGAACGAGTTTAAATTATTGTTGCATACCTAAAGTAAAAGTGTCATTGTAAATTCCGCATAAGTGGTGATTATCTGATACATGTTGACCTAAATTTAGCAGACTTTACTTCATGGCTAACTATCAGAAAACCGTAAATTAGGTTAATGAGGGACAGTGAAATAAAGTGTGGCTGTTTAAACGTTATCAGCAAAAATAGAAATTATATTAATGTGCGGGAAACAGCATATGGTTTCCATTAATATTCTACCATATTAATCTGCCTGAAACAGATACTTGTTACTTAAGATTGAAAGACGGAAGGATTGTTTTCTTCAATAAAATAGAACTTTCTTTTAATTTTAAATGCTAACTCTGATGTTCGGTTTGAGATATCTTTGAAATCTTTTGAAAGTAATTTTTGGCTGCTAGCAATACCTCGTTCAGAATCTCTTGAGTATTCATCATTCTTTTTCTGTAAAAGAAAACTAGAAAAACGTAATTTCTATTTCAGGCATACAAAAGAAGCAAAACAAAATAATACGTTTTCTCCTCTACCATGTCTTATCTGTCTTGTAAACGAATTACATGACGGGAGATAATAATTTATGTATTATCCGTTTACCTCGATGCGCTGTTTACAGGCATTTCGGATACCATATTCTATAATGAACAAATATTTTTAATTTTAAGAAGCGTTTAGCAGATGAAAATGAACTTAGTGTCATTATACATTTCATTTCTCAAATGCAGATCGTTTTCGAAATAGAAATAACTGGCCTAACGTAAATCAATAAAGCATAAGATATAACTTTAGGCTGTGTGTCCATGGAAACTTCAAGGAGAAGTTTGATGATCTAAACGGTATTTGATTGACATTCTACGAAGACGCAGCACCACTCATTTCAGCACAATATCGGAGCTCAGAGAAAAATATTCTACTACAATTTACATGAGGTAAATATTTACATCTAAATGAGGGGATAGGCGTTTCTGCGAGTGACGAAATTTACTTGAATTTCAACATTAAAAATTCCTTTGCTGAACATGGAAGTTCTGTGTTGTAAAAGTATCTCAAAAAGCAAATGTAAATCTGAATGTACTAATTGAGGCATCACTTTTTGTAAATGATGTTGAATATCAGTAAGTGTAGTCAGCATTTACTCTGAAATAGAAAGGATATTAGCAGTTGTTCAATAACTGGATTTTGAAATTTCTGGAAATTGATTTTATGATTCAAAATTTTTTTGTTTTATTTGTCTTTCAATAAAATCATAAGATATGGAAAAAGTATATAACAGACGTTCAGTACATGTCCTCCGGAGTATCGTGATACATAACAAAGAGCAAGTCAAAACGAAATTTTTCCCGGATGAGACTTTCATAGTATTAGTTTAAGTGACTTCATGAAGTTTTCTGAATTCCTATTTTTAAGTATAAAATACTTTTTGCATGTTTTTAAAATATTTAAAAAATGTGTACTTATATTTTAGAAATATTGTCTTTGTGCAGGTTCTGATGTAGTTCAGTGTATAATTTCCGAGGTTTTCACATAAATTTATGAATCGGTAAATATTGGTGGAATTTCGCCCATTTTCTGAAAATGTGTTCTTTAAATATTAAAAGTTGCATTGTACTTTATGACTTTAAACTGTTCGAAATCAATACGCATATTTTCATCATAGGAAAGTATCTCAACGATAAAGTTTCCCCAAAGCTGTTACTGCTGTAATAAGTATTTGAGGAAAATTTATGAAAAAATTGCTAAAACGTGTGATGAAATTTAATTACTAATTAATTTAACGCTTTTACTTTATTATTTAAAACATTTTATATAATTGCTATGTCCTGATTTTAAATTTCTCCAAAAGTTTGCGGCGTTCCTATGGTCCACAAAAGCCTTTGATTAGACTAAAACTAATTAGTGGAAAAAGTTACCTTATCAATAAAAGTGGTCTCACGAGTAAAAACCGTTTGTGCGGATAATTGAAAGTAAAATAAAACTCGGCTTAGCTTAAATCAAATTAACTCATATTATGAGACATCAATTTAATAAAACCTTATGTTATCTTAAAAACAGATTAAAAGACATGAGTACTTTCGGGCCATCGCATGGCCCATCTTCAGATGGAACAGCCAAATTGACAAGATCCGCATAATATATACACACACATGAACACGTCAAAGTCGGTGTTGTACATATATGCAAAGAAGGAAGATATTCCTCCCGGCACATTATCCCACGGTTATAGGTAATTTAAAGCCCCTAGGATTAGAGTTAATTAATACCTTATAGGCATTGGGGAGCTCATACGGCATATAGTCATTACAACAAATATTTTGTGAGTGAAAATGAACATGCTCTCAGTAAGAAACAGCGTTCTACGATTTTTAGGGGTAACCACAATTTTTAAATTTTCCCAGTCCGGATATAAAATCCCTTTTGTAACTTCCCTAGCAAGTGCAGTGTTGGTACCTCCTGTCTGGATATTATATTTATGTTCCTTGATCCTGCAAGACGAATTCCGTCCGGTCGATCCTATATAGACAGATTGAGTAGTTCCGAAAACATCTTTCAATGGAACACAATAGACACCCCATCTTTGTAAAATATCCGTCGGGGTCCTGTCCTTTCTAACAAGTGGTAGTATATTAAGGGAGCGAGTGCCGAAATCCAATCCACATTTCTGGCAAATGTTACGAAGAGGTTGAGTAATTGAAGGGATGTAATCGATGGAAGCAATGAAACGAAATGGTGTGGGCAAAAATGGTTGTAATGTAGTAGCAAGTTTACTTTTAACTCTGGAATGGATCCGGTTAAAAACGTATTCAGGATATCCAAATTGGGAGGTGAACGACGAGAATCATTGTAGTTCTGTAACGCGTGCAGTACGAGTTGAGGAATGGGTGTAGGCTCTACGAATAAAAAAGTGAAGAGACGTTAACTTTTGGTTTTGTGGGTGATTAGAGGAGTATGGGATCATAGTTGGGGTACAGGACGGTTTTCTATAAACAGCAAAATGCAATGGTATAACCTGGTTTGGATGACGGGTAATCAAAATATCAAGAAACGGGAGTTTTAGGTCTTGTTCAATTTCTAGAGTAAATTGAATTGCCGGAAATTGTGAAGAGAAAGAATTCGTGAATGCTTGTAATTCAGATATCGAGTGGGGCCAGAGTAATAAGATATCATCTACATACCTGAGAAATAACAGAGGTTGGTGGGGATAAGAGGTCAAAAATGTATTTTCAAGGTACTGCATGAAGATTTCGGCTAAAATGCCAGAAAGCGGTGATCCCATGGCCGCGCCATCGGTTTGGCGATAAATTTTATCTTGGAATTGGAAATAGGACCGTTTTTTAACAAACCGAAGCGCATTCATTATGGCTGAAATCTCAGTTAGTGGGTGCCCTAAGGAATGAAGTTGATTTTCGATAATCTGATGTGTGAATTCAACAGGTACATTGGGGTAGAGTGACACCACGTCGAGGGAAGCCAGAATAAATGGTTTAGCCTGGGTTGGAAGATTTGAAAGTTTTGAAACAACTTGGGTAGAATTCTTTATAGAGTAATGGGAGTCCTGAACCAGATGTGAAAGGTATTTAGAAAGGGTGGCTTCAAGGGGTCGTGTAGGAATAGACCTTCCAGAGACAAGTGGCCGGAGCGGATGGTTAGGTTTATGCAGTTTAATTTTACCAAATACGTTGGGAACGCAGGGTCCTGGTGGGGGCTTAAAAGAGCACCGGAAACTAGGGGGGAAACAAAGTCCTTGCCTAGTTTTGACAAAGCTGAAATAGTGGAGTTTATAGGGTTATGATTGATGATACAATGTGGGATAGTGGAAATGGCAGAGATCATTTTATCACAGTAATTAGCAGTGTTAATAATCACAATTTGAGAGGTTTTATCGGCAGTAATAATCGAGATAGTAGATTCTTCCTTAAGTGTCCGTAAAAGTCTTTTTTAAGAAGTGGATGAATGTTTGATTAGCTTATTATGTTCCTTATTGATAATCTTGGAGATCTTTAATCTTGTAAAAGTTTGCTCCGAAGCTGGTAGTTGAGAGATAATGTTTTCAACTTCCGATATGGTGTGTGGTAACCTAACATTCTTAGGAAAAGCAAATTTCGTCCCAAGTTGAAGGACACTCTTTAGTTGGTCACTAGGCTGAAAATCACTAAGGTTAATGACTGTCTGTGGTGCTATTGCTATAGGGTTGGGATTTTCACTGGAGGTATTTTCGCTGACACATTGCTGTCTCCTGGTTTTTATGTCCACTAACCCCCGCAATTTTTGACATGAGATGTATATAAAGCCTTTGCAAGTGTATCTGCAGTCGAGGCCAACATAGTTAAGGTTCTGTCGACAATAAGTGGGTGAGAGTCCTTGACAAAAATGGAGAACGAATAATAAGTCCTTCTTTGCAGGTAATTAATGAACCCCTTCTTGGACTTAATTTCCTGTTTAAGCCTTGTGTTCCATTGAAAGATGTTTTCGGAACTACTCAATCTGTCTATATAGGATCGACCGGACGGAATTTGTCTTGCAGGGTCAAGGAACATAAATATAATATCCAGACAGGAGGTACCAACACTGCACTTGCTAGGGAAGTTACAAAAGGGATTTTATATCCGGACTGGGAAAATTTAAAAATTGTGGTTACCCCTAAAAATCGTAGCACGCTATTTCTTACTGAGAGCATGTTCATTTTTCACTCACAAAATATTTGTTGTAATGACTATATGCCGTATGAGCTCCCCAATGCCTATAAGGTATTAATTAACTCTAATCCTAGGGGCTTTAAATTACCTATAACCGTGGGATAATGTGCCGGGAGGAATATCTTCCTTCTTTGCATATATGTACAGCACCGACTTTGACGTGTTCATGTGTGTGTATATATTATGCGGATCTTGTCAATTTGGCTGTTCCAGTTGAAGATGGGCCATGCGATGGCCCGAAAGTACTTATGTCTTTTAATCTGTTTTTAAGATAACATAAGGTTTTATTAAATTGATGTCTCATAATATGAGTTAATTTGATTTAAGCTAAGCCGAGTTTTATTTTACTTTCAATAATCCGCACAAAGACGGCTTTTACTCGTGAGACAAGTTTGTGCGACTCATCAGTATTGGAATAAAAGTGGTATTCGTCATGAGAAGATCGCCATTCTTCCCATTTTGTTGAAAGCATAATGTACATACAGCCGTTGGGGTGTTCAGGACCGAACCACCTGTAAACAGAAGAACAAAATATGAAAACCTTTTAAAAGTAGTAGGTGAAGTCTAGTTCAATATAATTGCTACAGCACAAACTCATGCTTTCTAAATAAGATCGTTGGCGACGTCCACGGCCCAAGAATTCATGGCCTACACGTCTCAAAATATCCTGATTGGAATGATTTTGACAACAAATTACTTTCACATATGTTTCCTGAAAAAGAAACGCCACTGGTTGTTAAACACCTTCAGTTAACAAAGCAGGTGTAGATGGGTTTTTTCATATCGCAGTAGAGTTTTATAACCTTTCTACACAAAAATAGAACTAATTTGTTCATAGACCTAAAACATTGAAGACCAATGACTTCTTTCTAAGCTGCGTTCTCGGGAAATTGTTAGTAATTACGCTTTTAACAGTGATTTCATTCGGTCTCTAAGGAATGTATTTCGGCATAGAATATAAGTTTAACTCTTTTCCATCATTATCATTCTGAAATTTACAATAACGTAAATTTGTTTTTTTTTTTTTTTGCACGCGAGAAAGAATTTGCTTTGGATTCTGAAGACTGACTGCTTCATCTTTCAACTAGACATTATTCTACCTTCGTTTATGTGGGACTTCGACGTAAATCGTATGATGACATACAGTGTTCGAATTCATGGTTATATGTAATCATCATTGTGCGGCAAAATTTCCTAAATAAAGGCCCTCGCTGAAACTTTAAGTTGCCCAAATTAACACAGCTTGTCAGCAAATAAGCAGCATTCCTGAATGAATCCCTTATTGCCATGAGATGGTTGCTCCTGTGTTCTGATACATCATTGATCGCAATATTTCTGTCAGGGAATGCGAAGAAGTCCGTATACTCACATACATATTCGATTTGTGGATTAGAACCTCAAAAGAATACGTAATACAGATTTGGCGGAATAGGCAGCAGGAAGAAGAGTTTGCAGCCTTTTTAGAAATACCTTCCATGTTAGCAAAACAGATTCCCAAATTTCATTTGTTGTTCATTTGGAGCTGAATATTCCAGGGGGTTGGTACTCTATTTCTATTGTAGGCTTTAAATTAACTCTATTCGCTTTCGCCTTTGAAACTAAGGTACAACTTTTGTACCCAATCTTTTCCCGAAGCTTATCTAATATCTTGCCTTGCAAAGTGATGCGATGACTTTTTTGCGAATTGAAAGAAGAAAAAGATACATCAGAGTGAGAGAGAGAGAGAGGGGGTGACAATTCACGAGGAAATAGGTAATGTTTAAATACATCATGTGCGAAATTCCTTAAGTGCGTGGATCACCATTTTGTTGCTGATAAGATGGTGTGTGCTCTTTTCTGCAGAGCAGCGTTTTCCTCCTATCCAGGAAGAAAGGTTTCTGACTTTTCAAAGTAGTTTGGCTGCTGTATTTGCGGGCTGTCACTCTGAACTTTAATGTTGGACAAAGGTCAAATGCCCTGAAGTTTTGTCTGTTACTGTGTTCCATGTTTCTCTCTCTCATCTTTAACATTTCAGTTTCAAAGCCAGTTTTAAGCATAGGATCAAACTCCGCAATTCACATATCAATATTCATTTTTTCCTTGGAACTTTTAAGAAGAGACAATTTCACAAAAGAGCAAATGTATGTAATGAGTGCGGAAGGCGCCTATACACATTTAAGGAAGCAAACGAACTTATAGTCTCAGTATTTCAATTCGTTTGATTTATTGACAGTTTTTACTTTCAGGAATCACTCCTAAATGGTTATTACAATGCAACTGTGTGGCGATTTTAATTCAAAAAATGTAGTATGTTTTCCTACAATTCGTTTTTCGTTGACCATTTTTAATTACATATTTAGCTCGTTACAATACACGTTGAGAGAAGCATCCGTAAAAACTCAAACAAGTATGAACTCATTTAATTTATTTCCCAAAATCGTGCTTCAGCGTTTCTTATGGTATGCATCGAACGTAAACTGTCACAACGGCTTTCAATGTCTGTCAAAACCTTTCTGGATTTGACAGCGCTATGCGACATAGAGCACCAGGTTGTTCTGTTGGTGATGTGCCAATTCATAGAGAACCATTTCAGTGATGCCTACAGAAGAAACGAAGCTGGTGCAGGTGACGAGCGATAGGGATTTGGAAGACTACACCTCAGATTCGGATTACGAAGTTCATTGCCTCAGATGCATATTTCGAATCCAGATTTTCCTGAATAGCAGGAACGTTTAGAAAATGTATTTATCTCCTGCAAACAGCTAAACTCTTGACAAATAACATTTGAATAATTAATAAAAATATTACAAAATAAATTTCTAATTCAGGACTTTTCACAAACTCTTCATAAATGAAGAGTTCGTCAAAAATCATTTGACTCAGGAAGCAACAATGTCATACAAATCCGTGATATGATGAATAGGCAAAACATTTAATCATGCCAATCTTTGGTTATCCAACGAGAGGATTTATCGCGAGGCACTTATACTAGAATAAATAGAAAATTGGCCCTAACCTTCCTCTACATTTATGAACAACGGGGCATTATTCTAGTGTACGTTCGCCTTCAAAAAGCGTCCCGTTGAAAGGCAAACCATGGACATGATCAAGTATTTTTTGCTGTAGACAGTATCATGGATCTGCATGAATTTGTTTTCTCCTTGGTTATAACTGGTGTATTTATTATCTTTGGACGTTTCTATCAGATCTCTCCCATATGACTTATTAGGGAATTCAGATCAGGATTTATTTATTAACGTTTTGCTGCTTTACAATTTAGTCTATGAGCACTTAAAATTGAAGTTTAAGATTTAGGGAAATTACTTCTTTTAACAAAACTCCATGCTACGAGTATACCAAGAAAGGTTATTTATTTTTTACGATGACCTTTGTAAACTCATAAGCTTAAAATGATACGGCTGATGAATTGAAAGATAGAAGCATCAAAGATTTGAGAAATTACGCAATTAACGTGGAACTCCTAAAATTGCTTTTCGATTTCTTTGACGTATTTTAACCAATTTCACGGAACAGCGGCCATTGATCTTTATTTCGAGGAGGAAGTTGACAAAATAGCAGAGTTTGTAATCTTTTCTTTTCTTTATGTAAGTTTAGCAGACGGAATTTAGTTCTCTAAGAAGAGAAACAACACGATTTACTACAAAAAGGAAACATTATTCTTTATTCATGGATGGAATGAAGAATTTTATTATTTTCTGCTGTCTCTCTCTGTTTTTATATTTAGAGAATTCCATTGCGTAAGACGCATTCAGATTCATTGATCAAATATTCACTCGGAATTCAAACAACAGGGCAAAAAGAAAAGTAAATTACTATCATGACGGACATAATTATTGTCTTGTAAATACCAGGTGCCTTACAAAAGTGAGTGCACATTCGGCTATATAAGATATAAATAAATTTTTTTTGAGTATCTAATATTCAGAGAAAGTCATTTTAGTATGCCCAAAAAAATGTTCAACCGATAATTGCTCAAATTATCACCAAATTTTTACTTTGACGGAAAGGCTGCTATCTTTAGCTATATGACGACCATGACGGCCCAAACTCCCTTACATCCATACTATGGCGACCGCCAGAGAAGCCCGTCTACAATGAGTAGAATTTCCTACACCCACCCGTTATTTGTAATTATACGGGATTAGCAAAACCACCCTCATTGACCATTGCTTTCGCTCAACAAATAAGTAAAGCAAGCCTTGGTACCTCCCGGGATGTTATTATTTCTTCTCACGACATCGCATGTCTTCTCCATGTAATGTAGTGATCGCCCTCTTGAAAAGACTGAAGGTCAATGCACAGCAAAACTACAGATCGGAAGTTTCGTGAGGTGATCGACCACCCTAATTCTTGAATTTTTTTTGAAACTTGTAAAGGAGTAGGGATAAATTATAAATGCAGCAACCCAGCAGAAACACAAGTGCTGGGAAACTGCTGGCTAACAGCTGGCTGTGATGGGTCACTGTTGGCTAAAACCTGCTGCTCACGGGCCGGTAGCGGTCAGTTGCTGTCAGTGCTATCAGTTGGCGAGCCACTGATGGTCCTGCAGCATCGATGTTAATTGTGGGCCACCAAGCAAGTGCCACTAGTGGCCCGTTGCTGGCAACCAATGCAACCCCAACAGCAGTTGGAAGCAACGGACTGCGCATGCGCAGAAACAACACTTGACGTGACTCTCATGGTACCAGTTAGTTGAAAACGGCGCTGAGTGGAAGTTTTTGTCGTGCTAATTAAGATTTACCAGTAGACCATATTGCTGTCTTAAGCACGAAGAACAAGACATAACCCATTTCAACACGAAATAAACCAGGTCAAATCATCGCAAGCTGTGAAAACATTTTTTACTTACGAGAATTCAAAGCTTGTTTAAAGGTTAAAATGATTAAAACAATGTGCGAGATCTTTCGGGTCTGTCTTTACAGACCCATCCTCAGGCACAACAAGAAAACTCACGGGCGACGCTGGCTTATATACGCACCTCTGTGCATCAGCAAGATACAACGCATGCACCGTACTACAAGGTCGGGTATGCTTTACACAGAAAGTAACAAATGAAAATATGTACAAATGCATGAAAAGAAATACAAATGGCAGTAAGTAAGTAATCAAAACATATTTACAGTAGAAGTGGGATCTTCCAACAGGAACCTCCAGGGAGCAGGTATGATTTCCGGGGTTTCTTCATTACAACATTGTTCGGCAAAGTCATAAATATATAAACTCTCCAAAAAGAGCACTGCGGTTTTAGTTCTGGCCGAGCACAGTAATTCAGCATCATTCCATAGTGGGAAATAATCGCCTTTGTTGACTGTTCTGGATAAAGCCGTTGCGGATGAATGGGTGCGAACATTGTATTTATGTTCGGAGATTTTCACCCTGAGTGACCGACAAGTTGATCCGATGTAGGCTGTCATAGGGAGAGAGTCATTGTAGTGGCACGGAATATACACCATATTTTTCCATGATTGAGACATGGTCACGATCAGATTTGACCAAGTTGGAAAAAGCGTTCAGAAGAAATGCCGAAACTGTAGTTAAACTTACGACAGGTCCTATAGAGTGTGGATACTATGGTGGGGTGGTATGGAATAGAGCCAACAACCCCACCATAGTATCCACACTCTATAGGACCTGTCGTAAGTTCAACTACAGTTTCGGCATTTCTTCTGAACGCTTTTTCAACTTGGTCAAGACTGATCGTGACCATGTCTCAATCATGGAAAAAAATGGTGTATATTCCGTGCCACTACAATGACTCTCTCCCTATGACAGCCTACATCGGATCAACTTGTCGGTCACTCGGGGTGAGAATCTCCGAACATAAATACAATGTTCGCACCCATTTATCCGCAACGGCTTTATCCAGAACAGTCAACAAAGGCGATTATTTCCCACTATGGAATGATGCTGAATTACTGTGCTCGGCCAGAACTAAAACCTGCAGTGCTCTTTTTGGAGAATTTATATATTTATGACTTTGCCGAAAAATGTTGTAATGAAGAAACATACCTGCTCCTGGAGGTTCCTGTTGGAAGATCCCACTTCTGCTGTAAATATGTTTTGATTACTTTTTTACTGCCATTTGTATTTCTTTTCATGCATTTGTACATATTTTCATTTGTTACTTTCTGTGTAAAGCATACCCGATCTTGTAGTACGGGGCATGCGTTGTATCTTGCTGATGCAAGAGGTGCGTATATAAGCCAGCGTCGCCCGTGAGGGTTTTCTTGTTGTGCCTGAGGATGAGTCTGTAAAGACAGACCCGAAAGATCTCGCACATTATTTTAATCATTTTAACCTCTTAAACAAGTTTTAATTCTCGTAAGTAAAAAATGTTTTCACAGCTTGCGATGATTGGACCTGGTTTATTTCGTGTTGAAATGGGTTATGTCTTGTTCTTCATGCTTAAGACAGCAATAAGGTCTACTGGAAAACGGCGCTATCGCCATCGTGTTATTTTAGTGGATGTTAAGGAAAAATTCATATGTAGAGAGGCGAATTAATTTCCTAATGAAATTCCACGCAGAAAAAGATATCAGATTAAGCCATGAAATACTAGATTACTGCCATGAAATACACTAACTCTATTCCCATGAATGACCAGAAAAAATTTGCAACCGTTTGAAACAAGTGTCCTGGAAAAACATTAAAAAATCGTTTGTTGGAAAAAAAAGAATTATACGCGTACAAAATTTATTAATTATTTCAAAGAAAAAAAAACCGCTATGTGGATATAATATACTCATCAATCGGTTGAATACCCAAGACTAAGAGGAATTCCATTCTAAAAATAACGAGAAGTAAAACAAAATATCTTTCTTCTTTAAAAACAAAATGTAGCTTCAGACAACGGAAACGAAAGATACAAAGTCAAAAAAATAACAGAATGTAACATGAACCCGGGTAAATATATCAATTCATAAATCGCCATTCAAGACTACAAGGACAATACAAAACTTTGAAATGCGACTTTCCAAAGTTTTGTACTGTCCTTGTCTTCTTGAACGTTGTTACACTCCTTGAAAATGAGTGAAGTTCCCTTAAGGTAA
The DNA here is from genome assembly GCA_039090855.1 of Macrothele yani. Classification (NCBI taxonomy): domain Eukaryota; kingdom Metazoa; phylum Arthropoda; class Arachnida; order Araneae; family Macrothelidae; genus Macrothele; species Macrothele yani. The sequence continues at coordinate 9,325,199 of CM077033.1, forward strand.
AAAAAAAATATATCGTTACGTTCAAAAAAATTATGAATTATATGAAACTGACTTTTATGAAAAATACCTCGCAAAATTGTAAAATGAAAGAACCATTCGATTATACATTCGGCACGAAAGAGGCAGCTTCAAGCACACGCTCGGATGTGGCAAATTAGTCCGGTCGGTAGAGATCTCGCCTCCCACGCCGAAAGCCCAGGTTCGTATAGACCGAGATGCAAAAGGGTTTTTTTCCCGATCTGCTGAGAAAATGTCCGCAGCGCAGTCCTGTAATTCACAAGTTTCGTAAGGGGAGAAAAAATAAGTTGTAGCTTTGGAAAACTGCGGTTATCCTTGAATTTTTTTTATGGCTACTACTGGGAAATTGGCGAGAAAGATTCGGCACGCCATCAGTTACGTCTCGTGGTTACCTTTTGCCACTACCGGCAAACTGGTGGACCACATTAGGCTAGCCATAATTTCTGGCACGTGCTTGCAGTGCCATTGAAGGGCCACTTGTGGCAGCTACTGCCTGGGATGGATAACTGATGGCCTTGTTAGGGCATTGACAACTGATGGGGTGCCAACTGTTGGCCAGCTGTCGGCCGGAACTGCTGGCCCTTCTATTAGCCGCCCGGGCATTTATTGATGGTTCAGCTGCGGCAACATAGTGCTGGGCCATTGCTGGCAGTGCTGGCTACTAGTAATGGCCCAGTCCTGGCCCAGTAATACGGTTTTTGCTGGGAAGAGAGAGCTTCGGGTGTTACAGTATTCTGAGCGACAAAACATTTCAGGACTGCGGTTGTCAAAGAGTTAAACCTAAACTCAAGCATAAAGTTGTTGCAGGTGAAATGTAGGATTGTTGATGGAAACTGTATACACCTGGAATACGGAACAAAATATACTTTATTACTCCATAAATGACCACCCACAGCAACACACTTTTGCGTACAAGACGCAAGCTTCTGTATGCCATAATAAAAACATGTCGAATTTCAGTTTGCAAAATCCTTTGAAATGCTGTTTCAACTAATGCTGGATATAAATCCATTTATCCTGTAAAAAGGAGATCCTGGTGCTTGAAAAAGTGCGAATCGGTAGATGAACGATCAGGTGAGTCAAACGAATGTACTGAGGTTTCATAGCTCGAATTGTGTATCTTCTTGATTGCCTCGTATGCAGTGTAGGGTCTCAACTAATAACGGAGAAAAATAAATTATAAGGATTAAATAGTGCCGGATGTTAGATGGATAGTTTTTTATTCACTATATACGTTTTTGACAATCCGGTCGGTCTAAATGGTCTAACCAGGAACTAAAAAGGACAGAATCTCGTCTGATGTAAGACACGAACCATTTACCATCAAATATCGAAACCATGTTGATTGACTAATTCCGGCTTTTTGGTGCAGTGTTAGTTCTGTTTTCATATCATTAAGTTCCTGATTAAGTCTTTCAGCCCTACTTGTTCTGCGGGTTGCATTAAAGAGTAATGGGTCTCACCAGCTGCGGACCACTCGAGAGTGATGATCATCTTCCTAGAATTATATTTCAGCGCGTTCTTCAGTTTCAGAGCTGCCGACGAATTCCACCCAAGAACAGTTATTGTTACTCAACATCCATTTCTCATCACACATAAAGAGGCTTCTCAAAAATACGTTCATTTTGTTGTAGATAAGCAGAGACGAGCAGATATTTTAACGTCGTGTTTTGGTGATTTTCCGTCATCTCATGTGGGGCCCATGTATCGGTCTTCTTCGTTTCACAGTTAAATGGCGGAAATGATTGTGAAATGTACTCCGAGTTTTTTTGTCAATCTGTAGTAACGGTTGACGTATTTAGTTTGAAATCAAACACTCAAAATCATCATCACCGGCAATTCCTTCTGGTACACTGCGTTGTGCATTTTGGAGTTTCGTGAGTCATATTACCGTAAAGAAATTTAGGAATCCAACTTGATTCTCGCGTTCCTTATCTGCCGTACTTCTTTGCCTCCGTTGCACGGTGTTCAAACTTAAAATGACACAAGTAAAGGACACCATCCGGGTTTGGACCCATCATCCCTTTCATATTAAACATTTCAGTCGAAACTGATGACGTTGACAAAATAATTGTTTGAACCTATTGAAAGGCATTTGTCTAAACGACAGTTATTTGCAAGGCCTAAACTTTAGCATTATATATTATTTTTATATACTTTTTTACAAATAAAAAAGTAAAAGATGTTTTCTCGTTTTTGATGCATAACAATTCCTTTTGCAATGGAGAATTAAAAAACATCATTTACAAGATATCAGATTGCGTCACTGTTTTAAAAATGGACACATTATTTCGAAATAGGTTTGATTAAAGTATAGACTATCAACATATATAAAGTTTTATGCCAAATATCAAAAAATGAAAAGAAAGGGGCATGCGTTGTATCTTGCTGATGCAAGAGGTGCGTATATAAGCCAGCGTCGCCCGTGAGGGTTTTCTTGTTGTGCCTGAGGATGAGTCTGTAAAGACAGACCCGAAAGATCTCGCACATTATTTTAATCATTTTAACCTCTTAAACAAGTTTTAATTCTCGTAAGTAAAAAATGTTTTCACAGCTTGCGATGATTGGACCTGGTTTATTTCGTGTTGAAATGGGTTATGTCTTGTTCTTCATGCTTAAGACAGCAATAAGGTCTACTGGAAAACGGCGCTATCGCCATCGTGTTATTTTAGTGGATGTTAAGGAAAAAAATTCATATGTAGAGAGGCGAATTAATTTCCTAATGAAATTCCACGCAGAAAAAGATATCAGATTAAGCCATGAAATACTAGATTACTGCCATGAAATACACTAACTCTATTCCCATGAATGACCAGAAAAAATTTGCAACCGTTTGAAACAAGTGTCCTGGAAAAACATTAAAAAATCGTTTGTTGGAAAAAAAGAATTATACGCGTACAAAATTTATTAATTATTTCAAAGAAAAAAAACCGCTATGTGGATATAATATACTCATCAATCGGTTGAATACCCAAGACTAAGAGGAATTCCATTCTAAAAATAACGAGAAGTAAAACAAAATATCTTTCTTCTTTAAAAACAAAATGTAGCTTCAGACAACGGAAACGAAAGATACAAAGTCAAAAATAACAGAATGTAACATGAACCCGGGTAAATATATCAATTCATAAATCGCCATTCAAGACTACAAGGACAATACAAAACTTTGAAATGCGACTTTCCAAAGTTTTGTACTGTCCTTGTCTTCTTGAACGTTGTTACACTCCTTGAAAATGAGTGAAGTTCCCTTAAGGTAAAAAAAAATATATCGTTACGTTCAAAAAAAAATTATGAATTATATGAAACTGACTTTTATGAAAAATACCTCGCAAAATTGTAAAATGAAAGAACCATTCGATTATACATTCGGCACGAAAGAGGCAGCTTCAAGCACACGCTCGGATGTGGCAAATTAGTCCGGTCGGTAGAGATCTCGCCTCCCACGCCGAAAGCCCAGGTTCGTATAGACCGAGATGCAAAAGGGTTTTTTCCCGATCTGCTGAGAAAATGTCCGCAGCGCAGTCCTGTAATTCACAAGTTTCGTAAGGGGAGAAAAAATAAGTTGTAGCTTTGGAAAACTGCGGTTATCCTTGAATTTTTTTTATGGCTACTACTGGGAAATTGGCGAGAAAGATTCGGCACGCCATCAGTTACGTCTCGTGGTTACCTTTTGCCACTACCGGCAAACTGGTGGACCACATTAGGCTAGCCATAATTTCTGGCACGTGCTTGCAGTGCCATTGAAGGGCCACTTGTGGCAGCTACTGCCTGGGATGGATAACTGATGGCCTTGTTAGGGCATTGACAACTGATGGGGTGCCAACTGTTGGCCAGCTGTCGGCCGGAACTGCTGGCCCTTCTATTAGCCGCCCGGGCATTTATTGATGGTTCAGCTGCGGCAACATAGTGCTGGGCCATTGCTGGCAGTGCTGGCTACTAGTAATGGCCCAGTCCTGGCCCAGTAATACGGTTTTTGCTGGGAAGAGAGAGCTTCGGGTGTTACAGTATTCTGAGCGACAAAACATTTCAGGACTGCGGTTGTCAAAGAGTTAAACCTAAACTCAAGCATAAAGTTGTTGCAGGTGAAATGTAGGATTGTTGATGGAAACTGTATACACCTGGAATACGGAACAAAATATACTTTATTACTCCATAAATGACCACCCACAGCAACACACTTTTGCGTACAAGACGCAAGCTTCTGTATGCCATAATAAAAACATGTCGAATTTCAGTTTGCAAAATCCTTTGAAATGCTGTTTCAACTAATGCTGGATATAAATCCATTTATCCTGTAAAAAGGAGATCCTGGTGCTTGAAAAAGTGCGAATCGGTAGATGAACGATCAGGTGAGTCAAACGAATGTACTGAGGTTTCATAGCTCGAATTGTGTATCTTCTTGATTGCCTCGTATGCAGTGTAGGGTCTCAACTAATAACGGAGAAAAATAAATTATAAGGATTAAATAGTGCCGGATGTTAGATGGATAGTTTTTTATTCACTATATACGTTTTTGACAATCCGGTCGGTCTAAATGGTCTAACCAGGAACTAAAAAGGACAGAATCTCGTCTGATGTAAGACACGAACCATTTACCATCAAATATCGAAACCATGTTGATTGACTAATTCCGGCTTTTTGGTGCAGTGTTAGTTCTGTTTTCATATCATTAAGTTCCTGATTAAGTCTTTCAGCCCTACTTGTTCTGCGGGTTGCATTAAAGAGTAATGGGTCTCACCAGCTGCGGACCACTCGAGAGTGATGATCATCTTCCTAGAATTATATTTCAGCGCGTTCTTCAGTTTCAGAGCTGCCGACGAATTCCACCCAAGAACAGTTATTGTTACTCAACATCCATTTCTCATCACACATAAAGAGGCTTCTCAAAAATACGTTCATTTTGTTGTAGATAAGCAGAGACGAGCAGATATTTTAACGTCGTGTTTTGGTGATTTTCCGTCATCTCATGTGGGGCCCATGTATCGGTCTTCTTCGTTTCACAGTTAAATGGCGGAAATGATTGTGAAATGTACTCCGAGTTTTTTTTTTGTCAATCTGTAGTAACGGTTGACGTATTTAGTTTGAAATCAAACACTCAAAATCATCATCACCGGCAATTCCTTCTGGTACACTGCGTTGTGCATTTTGGAGTTTCGTGAGTCATATTACCGTAAAGAAATTTAGGAATCCAACTTGATTCTCGCGTTCCTTATCTGCCGTACTTCTTTGCCTCCGTTGCACGGTGTTCAAACTTAAAATGACACAAGTAAAGGACACCATCCGGGTTTGGACCCATCATCCCTTTCATATTAAACATTTCAGTCGAAACTGATGACGTTGACAAAATAATTGTTTGAACCTATTGAAAGGCATTTGTCTAAACGACAGTTATTTGCAAGGCCTAAACTTTAGCATTATATATTATTTTTATATACTTTTTTACAAATAAAAAAGTAAAAGATGTTTTCTCGTTTTTGATGCATAACAATTCCTTTTGCAATGGAGAATTAAAAAACATCATTTACAAGATATCAGATTGCGTCACTGTTTTAAAAATGGACACATTATTTCGAAATAGGTTTGATTAAAGTATAGACTATCAACATATATAAAGTTTTATGCCAAATATCAAAAAATGAAAAGAAAGACATTCATAACATTTTTTAATCAGTCTTGGAAAGAAAATTAATCAGCATACAATTTTGTTTTTTTTTTACACAGTTAGATAATATCTTTTCCAGAGTTTAATAAATGCAATCCTTAGAGTTAGATTTCGGTAAATGAAAAAGAGTCCGTTTCGTTTCATCTCTAGAATTTTGTATTATAATACACTCAAAGGACAAAATATCAGAGACACCTACCTATTAGCGTTTTAGCCTTTCTCTAGCTCGAATAACGGCTTCCAAATTCCACGGCCTCGAATCTACCAAATACCGATCGGTTGCCGAATGTAATGCCAGTCATGGCTGTTATAGCATTATCCACAACTCCTCCCGAGACGTAAGTCCGGGATCCATGGATCTCATGTTTCTATCCACGACATCTCAGAAAACTTCCACAATGTTTAAATGATTGGGAAACACTGGATGGTTCCAAACTGAGATGAGTGTTCCTCGAGCATTGACCTGATGGAACAGATAATCTGCTGCAGAATGCGTGAAGACCTTGAAAACACGTATGTGACCACCCAAAACATACTGTTAGAGAGCTGCGATTAAGAACCACTCCGAACACACTTAGGAAATTAATGAAAATGTCATCCCTGTGAGACATCCGGGTCATTCTAAATCAATAGTGTACCAAAACAAATGATTGATTTTTTACTTTATCCATTGCTTCAATCCTTGTGCACAAGCAGCACACACCTTATATACAGCACACGGGTAATTGTGATCAACAAGTTTCTCTCTAAGAGATGCACAATAACCACATTTTACAACGCCTAAACAACTCATCTATTTCCTTTGAAGGACAAACTACAACAAAATATAAGATATACACTGAAGAGCAATTGAATTAGAGACAGCTGGCGTTATTCAAATGTGGCGCTTTGGGCGGCCCTGCAAACGGAAACGACATGACGTATGCAGCGATCCGACAATAAAAAGTGTGATGCAAAAGGAATCAGTAAGCATCGGACGCAGTATTTATAAGACGAAGGATCTAAGCTCATTTGATCGTGAGCAAATTGTCGGGGCCCAACAAATGGGTCACTCCATCTCGGAAGTCGTGCAGGCACTGGGATTTTTAAGAGCCACTGTGACACGGGAGCACCGTGAGTACATCGAATCCGGTAAAACCATCCCTGCAAGGGTCAACTTCCGTGGACAACAGCGTGTGGATGAGCGGGATCATCATCGGCTAGCTCTCATTGCAACAGCTGATAGACTGGCCACAGTGCAAGAAATCACTCGGCAATTTAACGCTGGTGCACAAAAACGTGTAAGCAGCCAGAACTATCTGCTCGCTTTAGGTTACAGGAGCCATCGTCCGACGAGTGTACCGCTGCTGACCGCACATCACAGGGTGCAAATATTAGCATTGGCGCGGGAAAATCGCCACTGGACCCTAGGCAAGTGGAAAAATGTTGCCTCGACTGATGAGTCGATTCACGTTAGTGTATGCGGATGGCAGGATACGAGTACGGCGCAAACCACATGAAGCGACGGACCCTTCTTGCCCTGGTAGGGATGGCATTCTCATCTGGGGACTGCGTACGTGGACTGAAATGGGAACCCTGGTACGTGTGACATCGTCCCTCAGAGGTCAACGTTGCCGGGATATCCTGGAAAACCATTTGCTCCCGTATTTGCATCGTCAACATCCCACTTCGAACCTCATCCTGCAACAAGACAATGCACCGTGCCATCGCTCCCGAATTGTATTCGAATGGTTGGATGAACACTCCCTTGACGTAACCTCGCTTCCTTGGCCGGTTAGGTCACCTGACCTCAATCCCATCGAGCACATCTGGGATGCCATCGAGGGAGACGTTCGTGGCTCTAATCCCCTCCATCAAATCTTTGTGAACTGTGGGAGCTTGTTCAGGGGTCATGGATCCGTATGGCTTCCCAACGCCTCCGGAGTCTTTTTCGAGTCCATGCCGAGACGAATCGCCGCCGTCATCAGGAAGAAAGGTGTTGTTACACGTTACTAGACAGGTATCTCTAATTCAATTGCTCTTCAGTGTATGTTGTTGCGAGTTCACACGATGTTGCTTAACTAATGTTTTAAAGTTGACATACACTTTGCAAAACTAGATCAGAAATGTAGTTAAAAACTGATTGAAAACAGCGCTTTATTGGGAAAGAAGTCAAACTGGTAGACACCCGCTTTTTTGTAAAGGTGGAGATACGCTCATATGCAAATTTTTTCGAACCCGTACGGGCATATTTGAACCCTCTTTCTCAACTGAAATCATATCGTTGCCTTGAATATCGCCTGTAGCTGACTACACCTTTGCTTCCCAAACAATACTTGTCTGATTCTTTTTCGTAACTGTTACACAACACCCGTCATTAGCAACATTATCTTGCAAGAAATTCTTCGGAAACTATATTTCCCATAACCTTCACCGCTTTCTTAACCCGATGATTAGAGATTTGACTACGTAGAAAACGTCGCGATAGTCAAATTACAAGGGTCACATTTGAAATCGCAATATGGTTATGAATACCAATCAGCCATCAAATCTGAAAAGAACAGATAATTTTGCAGATCTATATTATTTTAGTATTTCTACATTAATGAGTCAAAATATGGAATAATTTTCGTGGAAGCTATTTCCATTACACGTGAAATTTTTGTGTCTGCTGTGATGCAGTTATTATTAATGTTATGGTAACTTTTCTTTCGTGATATAGTTAATCATATTTTCACGATGATTCTAAAGTTTTATGTTTTTCAGAAAAGCTTTAGCATACACTATAATAGTTTTAATAGTTAATCCGTTTATTTAAATGTCCACATCATTCATACCAAAAAAAAAAAAAAAAAAAAAAACATTTTATTACAGTGGTCTGATTAAAAGACGTTTTATTCCCATTTCCACGTGGGATTTCAATCACCGTTTTCGGATGATCACCAAATATCAGGCAGTTGTTTTATTTCAAAAGTAAAGCTATTTACGAGGAAATGTTAAGGTTTAACAGCAAATGCACCAAAAAAAATCTGATTTGCTTTCGAAGGTAGACGCCTGAATTACAGGAGCGATTTAAAATTGTAGAGTTTCTCAAACATGAAATATGTGTTTGCGAGTTAAGTTAGTGCAAATCGCAATTTCTTATTGCAATTGTTTTTACCTTCTCTTTGTCTTTCATATTGGATTTTATAAATAGTGGAAGAATGACAATAAAAATTAAAGAAATCTGCATTAATTATTAAGGCTTTTGCATTTTCGAAAGGAATACAGGCATTACAGGGTATTGGAGAAATTCGCTGGAGTAATAATACCAGGAGAAGCAAAACCTAATCCTTAAAATATTTTTGTGGCACCCTGTTCCTCGCTCATGGTCAATAAACATACACTGTACGGCCTGTTTCAAATAAATAAAGCTCATCAACTTTGTAACCGAAACTATGCACTACATTAGCAAAATGAAATCGGAAAGAAAAATTTTAGGTAATTTTAAAAAATATTTCGAAAAAAATAGTGAAAATTTAAAAGAGGTATTCAGGTGACACCACGTTGCGGTTGTACAACTACATTAGATTGTACAAACTTGATGGAGAGTTAAAAGGAACAAAAATTAATCCGTCCAAAAAAAAATCAAGAATCAAAAAATTTCAAGCCATTTTTTTTCGACCTTTCGGTAGTTATGCGTTTATAGATGTGTCGTTAGGAAACTCTTTTTATTCCTTCCATAGTCAAGCATAGAGATCTGTCGTTCGAAAAGAACGAATCAGAAAATTGAGTCACTGGGAAAACGAATCTTTCCTGACCAAAGTCGATTCCGCAGAAGAGCTGATAACCTGAATGAATCAGTAGAATCAAACTTTACTATACATCAAAATTTCTCCACGGTGTCTCGGTGATGTTCACGATATTTTCAGAAAATCCCACCTTATTCAGAAGTGTACAAACGCAATATATTAGGCAAACGTTCCGAAACGAACTTATAAGGAAACTGAAAAACAGTTTTCTTTGAGAATTGAAATCAAATTTAAATTCAAAAATCGAGCAATTAACAACTGTCGACGAACGAAAGATTTGGCCCGCAGACATTTACGTAGATACAAATCGTTTTCGAAACCAGAACGATTACTGCACGAAAGGAACGAAAGCTTCTTAACATCTCACTTCAGAACCAGTCATTTCCATTTTGAAATACACTGAAGTGCTAAAAGTAATTGGTTACGTGCTTAGTATCGTGTAGGGCCTCCTCTAGCCCAGCGACGTAGAGCAACTTGACGTGGCATTGATTCCAAAAGTGTCCGGAAAAGTTCTAGCGAGATTTTGGGTCATACCGTCTGAACAGCCGGTGATAGTTCCCTGGTATTTGTAGGTGTAGGACCTTGGGTGCGAAAGCACCTTTCCACCACGTCCCATAAGTGCCCTGTTGGGTTTATCTCGGACGAAAGTAGTGGCCACACCATCTGCCGGAACCATCCAAAATGCTCTTCGAACAAATTTTGGACAACATGGACACTATGACATGGTGCATTGCCCGCCTCTAAAATTCCATCGCTGTTGATATGCATGAAGTCCATAAAGGGCTGCAAATGGCCACCCAGCTGAGCAACAAACAAATTACCGGTTAATGACCTGTTTACGAGGAGCAGAGGACATAAACCCTGCCACGAAAAGACAATTCTCACATATATGGAACCACCACCAATTTTCACAGTGTCTTGTGCATATCCTGTGTCCATGGCCTCATGGGGTCTGCTTCACCCATGAACTAAACCATCAGGTCGTAACAATTGGTAGCGCGACTCATAGGACCAAGCCACATGTTGCCAGCATTCCAGAGGCAAATTACCCTATTCACGAGCCCTGCTGGTGAAGCGGCTGTGTCCAATAAAGTGGTGCTAACAAAGGCACTCTGGTTAATATTTTTCTCACATACCCCATGGATGCTTCATTCAGCTGCACTGACCTGACAATATGTCTCTGGTACCTCCTGCATTGAATGCGCATGTTATTTGAGCCAGTGTCTCCTGTCTGTTAGCATGGACAATCTTGGTCTATGCCTCTGGTCATGGTCAATGAGCACCCGAAGTCAACAACTGCGCTGTCGACGGTGGGTCGTAATGCATTCCATGAGGTATTATGGGTACATAAGTGACACCGTGGATCTAGGAATGTGGAATGTTCGCACACCTTCGGAAATTGAAATTCTCATCTCTCTGGCTCCCACTAATATGCATCTTTAGATCTCCGATAATCCACGTCCACTTGCGATAATCCTACTGGCGGTTGATCAGCCTGACACATGATATTACACCTCACAACGGATGAAAATCGTGGAGTGCGTCGAAAACTTTATACGACGGCAGAGCCAGTTAAAATTTTGCATACTGCTGTCCCATGACCTTTGGCACTTCAGTGTAAATAACGATCACATAATATAACTAATTGCCATCGTTTACTACCTTATTCCTTTCTATACATACGTACATTACTTTTCTAACGCTTTCATAGGAATCTATGAAAATAGATGTACTAACAATTCGCTTTGTAGGTTATCTAAAGACACTCCTAATCCTGCGTATACCGTGGAACTGCCTGCATACGGTTCAGACAACGGTAATGACTGCCTGGGGAGCCATTTCGAACGATAGCGTGTAACGATAGCGGAACGCCGAAGACATTGTGAGTCTATTATGTTGCGATTCCTGTCGCAGCATCATCGAGCTATTATTCAACAATATAATGCCAGGCTACACACGGCACGGCTGTCTCAGTACTGCTACCGTAACGTCGACAGCCTTCCAAGTCCAGCCCGTTCGCCGACATCACACCAATCGAACAGGTTTGTGATATCAGTGGACTCCACCTACGCCTATCCCAGAATGTCGGCGAATTGTCCCTCAATTTGCACACCATTTAGAATGGTGTACCTCAGAACAGAATTCCTGAACTATATGCATATATGCCACTCTGGGTAACAGCTTGTGTCCGAGCCACAGATGGCGCTATAGCGTACTAACTTGATCCACTTAGTGTACATCAAAAAAAGTCATCGCTCTTTCCACGTTTACTAGTGAGTTACGGAAAAATTCTCATCGGCCGCCACCAGGAATCGAACCCAGGGTCTGACTCACTTATAAACGTGGAAAAAACGATGACTTCTTTTTGATGTTACTAATCCACGCCAGCTATGTATTGATCATTCATTCGCCTTCTAGTTATTTCCTCAGTTGCTGCTGTTCAGCTTTGGTGAATCCCCAGCATTGTGTGGGCGTAACTGGAAGCGCTGGGTTCGAATCCCGGTGTTGGCCCATGATAAGTTTTCTGTGACTCACTTATAAACGTGGAAGGAGCGATGACTTCTATTTGATGTTCCTAATCCGCGTCAACTGTGTATTTACCAATTAGTGTAGCTGTCCTATCCGAAAAAAGGGCCCAATTACTCCGAAATTGCAATTATGTCCTCTCCAATTCATGTATATGGCACGTGTTAATTATAGTCTCGATTGAATGATTTCTTCTCGGTGCTTCGTTTATTTATTTATTTTTACGTTTTCATTGTTTTCTTTGCAAAGACTGTATACCGAAAGACCATGCTTCCTGCTGTACACTTAAGTTTCAAGGGTAATTTAGTAAACGCACTGAATTTGCACAATCTGAGTTTTGACATTTTATAACTATGTTATGTTCAGTTCTAACGTACAGTCGTGCAAGGTAAAGTAATATTATAGAAACGAACTACTCTGCTCGACGTAATATTCCCTCTTTTTGTGGTAACGTTCTTTAAATATTTGTCTAAAGTACCCAGAATGCTTTAGACAAGCTCACTGTCGGTTAATATACTAATTTCGCTAATATTTTACAAAGCTGCATCGTGTTCTTTTGCTTACGTCATCTGCGTTATTTAATGTTGTACTGTACCTTCTCGGCGCAAAATCTCCGAATTGAAGTGGTTGCGAAATGAACCAAGCAGCAGATTTTTCCTTTTTTTAAGTATAATTCGTAATATAAAAATATATAAGTTAGATCCGCTATAGCCAAATCGCCGAATTTACGTGTCAGCACATTTTTCCAGATGCTACTCTTATTTATCGTAAACGTGTTCTTTAAGTCAGAAAGGCATACAGAGGCGGCTGACCACAAAATTCTATTAAATGCGGATACACGGATGCGTGATGTTACCGGGAAAAATAAGAAAATAAACTGGAGGATTACGAATATCACAAGACTGGAAAACCTAATTATAAAAGTAAAACATCTGAAATGTAAATAGCTTGGACATATTTCTAGACAAACTCAACACCGATGAACTACTGAAATATTAGTCTGGATGCAAAAAGACAGAAAATAATTCACATGACCATGTAAAAAATGGGACGAACAGGGGCGTCATGGAGAAGATTGGATCAAGAATGACAGTTGAGGAAAAAAATTGGAGAGACTTTCATTTAGCAGTATATTAATAATGTTGAACGATGATTATAATAAATATACATATCCTGAACTTACTAATAATCTGTGCAAGAAAGGATATTTAAAAGCATTCAATCTTTTACTTGAAAAGGAAATTTGATGTGATTAATATGTAGCTTTCATGTTTCCGGTTTTTTTTTACATTTCACTTTTAGGTAGGAGTAGTTGTAAGAAAGAATAACGTTATAAGCAAGTTTTAAAGGGAGGTGGGAAGGGTGACCCTTAACCTAAATCTTACGATAACCGGAGTGCTTTTCTTCTAAATGGTACACGCGCGAATGGTTCATCATATATTTTTAGGCCAGCAAAAGATTTAAAAGTTGCCTGACCTAAAAAAAGAAAAAATGTGTGAAGAACACACACGCATACACTATAAATTTGCAGTGCTACTATTTAATGGCATCGCAAGGTTATTTTTTTTTAATTTTCTATTTCAAACGCCTTCTGAAAATTTAAACCAAAATCTGTAAACGTCTAAAAATTAACAGCACTATTTGTATGGGTTTTAGTTGTTTGGGTTTCGAAGAAACCAACTTGATGCTTTTTAAGACTAACAACTGAATAAAATCTTCCGAAATTAAGTTTGATCCCCTCTACTGATATTTTTTAATGAAATAGAAAAATTTCCAGGTTCGGAATGTGTTACTGATTTTTGTTTATGGTCCAATCGAAGAACGCCCTTCGCTCGGTCTCCCACCATATCTTATACACACTTTAAAGTCTAACCCATATGGTAACTTTCCCTACTCCCAGTGATTACTGATACCAAATATTACTAAAAACACTTTCGTGATCAATCAAAATCTCCTTTCACTTGCGCTCTCACCTTTTTCTGCTCCAGATTCTCTAGTTTTTTTTTATTTGAACGCTGGAACGGAAATATTTATCTCCAAATTTACAACAAGTTTTAGTTCCTTTGAAAACCTTTACCAGAACCTGTGGATTCATTTTTCTATAATTTTACAAAGAAATTGAAATTTCAGATGCATTAAAAATTTAGATATTTTCTATTCCAAAATGATAAGTTGGCTTTAGGGTTGAAGGGCCATCGCACCAGCTACATCTTCAGGCACTACACTGTCAATACGTATAAAGCATACGTGTTTTTTGAGAAAGCCGTGGTCATTGATGGTGGTATCATGTTTCTCAAAACAGAATACGTGAGTCTTTTGTGTAAAGTTTCCGGTTTCCGGCTCGGCAAAATATGAGTTGTTATTTTTTAAGTAGTGTTACTATTCTATGCCCAGTGTATTCCTCATCTGGTTTTCTTAACCATTCAACATGAAATCAGGGTTTGACTTAAAGCTCTGAGTTACTTTGTGTGTGTTTTTCTATGGACACTAATCTCAAACTACTCTGTGATATCTATGCTTTACCTTGTTCAGTGGATTTCTCTGTGCACGAGAGTTTTAAGGTTTCTAAGATATGTAGTTTCCAAAAATCAGGGAAATCTTGCAGATATTTTTTTTTTCTTTTTCACTTTACCAGTTTCGTCTGCAATAATTGCAAAAGTCAATTTCCTTATATTCACAGTAAATCTCGTTCGTCTAATGTCTCACAGTAATTTTTGCTGAAAAAAGAACCCTATAAAAATAGTAAAAAAAAAAAAAATTAACAAGAGACCTTGTGTCACACATTTAAAAGGAACATAAATGTTCCCAGAGAAATAAAAAAGACTTCATATGTTTTTTTTTGTATTTAGCTCATCCGATTTCAAATTAAGATACAGGCGAAAGTTACGGATTCCGTTGGGTGTTGGTAAAAAATATTTGATAAAAAATCTTTGAACAAAGTTGTGTAATGAATGCTTATGAGAAGGACATTGCATAAAGTGATTCGCAGTATCCGTGTGTAACAGCCGAAACACGAAATGGACTGTAACTTCTGCCACTTGATACCACCTGCAAAGAATATATGCAATGCATTATCAAAAGAAAGTCCACGGAGCGATGGAAAACGGAACATTGTATCAAATGATCTTTTTAAGGACCGAATTAAAAATAATATTTCCCACGTGCATAAATTATAACTTGGTATAATCATCACAGCCTCTCCTTGACAAATGTCAACCCCGCCTTCTCCTGGTGCATCCTGTTCCCACTAAAGGGGCTCTGACGACCGCCAATAGCGGTATGACTATACCATCGGGATTAGAGGAAATGCTTTCCCACAATCACCAACCCGCTTGGCCAGCGTGGTGAGTTATGGCCAAACCCTCCAAAATGACTCCACAACTTAAATCTTGGCCCTCAGTCTCTGGCAGCTGGAATGTACCTGGCCAAGGCAGCGGCCAGTGCGACATGAAGGCCGAGGGTGCTAAGAATCCCCGGAGGACCGGACTAGGCTGCCATCTGATGCTGACCTTGGCTACGTATAACGGACGCTCCCTATCTTCTGATTCAAGGCTTCTTGAATTGGAAGAGGAACTACAAAGGATCAAGTGGGATATCGTCGGGCAACGTGAGGTAAGGAGAAAAGGAGACGATACCATTGAACTGAAAAGTGGACATCTCTTCTACTATCGTGGGACACATACTGGAAGAACTAGTGGTGCTGGATTCATAATAAACAATAAACTGAAGGATAAAGTTGTAGAAGTTGAACGTTCATCTGACAGAGCTGCACGACTCGTTATCCAACTCTCGAGAAGATACCAGGCTCAGATTATTCAAACTTATGCACCCACCACAAATCATGCTGAAGAAGAAATTGAAGAATTTTATGAGGAAATTCGTCATCTAAATAATAAAGGCAAGCAGCACCTGAAGATAATTATGGGAGATTTCAATGCAAAAATAGGGCAACGGCAACAGAATGAAACTTCCGGAGGTAAATTCGGTCACGGCAACAGAAACCAGCGGGGAAATACTCTCGTTGAGTTTGCAGAGGCAGAAAAGTTTTTCATCTTGAACTCCTATTTCAAGAAAAAAGCGGTACAGAAAATGGACATGGAGACATACAAATGGGACGACAAGTGAAATTGATTTTATTATGTGTAACAAAAAATTATTCATAGAAAACTGCAGTGTGCTAAGCAAGTTCAACACAGGTAGTGACCATAGATTGGTGACATGTTAGATCCACCTCGACACTAAACTCGAACGTGGCAAGCTTATAAGGCAAACAAAATCTATTGACATAACCAACCTTAAAAAACAACATATTACCTTCAAGTTGGAACTGAAGAACAGATTCTCTGCGTTAGAAGGCCTAACATCGGAAGAAGTGGATATTTCTGAAGTTTACAGAAAAGTAACCAAAGCTGTTATGGAAACAGCAACATAATTAGCTGGGTATGAGAACAAGTTGCATGTGAACAAATTATCAGGAAAAACCAAAATGTTGATGCAAAAAAGAAGAGAGATGAGGACAACTAAAGAAGATGCGACTTCCAAAGTGGAATACATACAGCTATGCAAGACAGTACGAAAAAGTATCACTGAAGACGTAAGGAAATTCAACTGTGAACTAGTGAGGAAAGCAATTGAAAACAACCAAAGCCTAAAGAGAGCAAAAGTACATCTCAGTAAAGGAAGAAAACAGATTATGGCTCTGAGAAAAGAAGGTGGCTTTGTAACAAGAAATATAGGGGAAATTTTGACAAGAGTGAAAGATTTCTACTCCAAATTATATGAAAGGGATGATACATGTACTCCAGACATCATGAAAGGTACCAGTACCGGAGTACTTTCAGTCCTCCTAGCAGAAGTTGGACATGCAATCAAGAACATGAAGCGGGGAAAAGCTCCAGGAGAAGATGGAATTACTGTAGACATCATACAAGGAGGGTCACATTGATGAAGAAATTAATCGGCGTACAAAACTTGCCTGGAGAGCTTTTGGAAGAAACAGCATAATTTTCAAGAGCAATATGCCATTATGTCTTAAAAGAAAAGTGTTTGATCAATGCATCCTTCCAGTGCTTACGTATGGTGCGGAGACGTGAACCTTAACTAAAAGAGACATACAAAGGCTGCAGACAACTCAAAAAGCATGGAGAGGTGCATACTTGGTGTAACCAGGAGAGATAAGAAGAGGAACTCGTGGATCCGAAAAATGACAAGAGTGGAAGACATCATAATCAGAGTTAAATCCCTGAAATGGCAATGGGCTGGACATACTGCCAGAAGGACAGACCATAAATGGACAGCCGAAATTTTAGATTGGATTCCAAGGGACAGGAAAAGACCCAGAAAAAGACCACATGGGAGATGGGTGGATGAAATTCGAAAGTATGCGGGAGTGACATGGTGGAGACTGGGACAAGACAGACCGTTGTGGAGGAAACTTGGGGAGACCTTCGTCCAGCAGTGGATTTATAATGGTTGACAATGATGATGATGATCACTTCTAAACGTATGACTAGATAAAACAGTTTATTTCATAATGTCCTTCGTTAAGAAAATTTTGCATATAGTTTCAAATTTTCCATGACCAAAAGATTTAAAACAATGTGACGAATTAGCATAAACTTCTATTACTGTAATATCATAAATTAAGTGTAATAGATAAATGATATCTTCCAATATCTTCTAAACCTGTTGCATAGTTTCAACAGCACAGCATTTGGGTGAGTAATTGGATTTTCATATTAACATGCAATTTACTTGGAATTATTTTGTCTGTGGTTTATTAATGTAACCCTCTTAAAATTCATTGTTCGGAATATTTAAATAATCCCCGTCTGGAAATGTGTTAGAAAGAATCAGCCAGAGAGAATCGAGAGGGTGCAGAGCCGAGACCTTCAAATGATCACTGGGGCTACCCTTGGACCACACTTCGGAACCTGAGGAACAAAATTGGAGTTGCCAGGGTGCATGAGTTTTCCACTAGACTCGCCAAGAAGTTCTTGAAGAAACGGAAGTCTACCCTAATGAACTTGTTAGCGGTTCCTTAGGTATCCCAGAACCAAGGCGGCGATCTTTGTCCCACTTCCTGACAGGGACGACTTGGCAAAGGGCAGCATTGTTGAGCTTTGCTTCCTGGGTTGGAGACCGTGGATCAGATGGAGGACTAGATAGGATGGAGAGTAAGCGTGTGAACATAAGTATGTGTCATACAGACCAGACACCCTTTTTTAAGGTTGGCGTTCAGATGATGAGTACTTATTGCTGCTCCGGCATCCGGATGTCGTTTCTGTGAATTTCGGTCCCCTCTGGGGCGTCGGATGTAGGGTAGTATTGTGGTTTCTTGAGATGGGTGCTAAGGTGCATAGTTCCGTCTAAATGTTCCATTTCTCCCATCCCGCCCCGGACTGGTATGGCGGTTCACTCGAAAGATATGGCCTCCTCTCCTTTCACTCATTTCTCTGTTTATCTTTCCTACTGAGTTCACTTACTCAGCTCTGCTGACTTATTATTTCTAAGGGCAGTTTTAGACCTGCGGTCAGACACTCCGTTCCTAAGTCTTCTTCAACTTCCTAAGAATTCTTCAAACGTCGCGTACTTATGATTATTTTACAGCAATTTTTATTTAACAATTCCTTATGCAAATTCAAAAACTTTGATTCACTCTTTACAGAGTATTAGAAAAAAATGTCCATATAACTATTTCAGAATGCCGAATCGCTTAAACAGTATCTTGTGTTGGAGTGCATCATGACATATCGTATTATAATGTACTATTTCAATGTTTTCTTAAATAATTTATAATATACCTGTAATTGGCTCACAAACAATCTTTAAACATTTGGTATCACTTTAAACACATTGAGAGGATTTAGAGCAAAACATATACACGATATTTTTGATAAATTGCTGGTCCTCTCCTGTGAAGAGAACTTTTCCTCAGCAAACCAGCACTCCTGTTCTAACACGGTCCGAAAAACCCACCAGACTGCTTGTAATTTTACAACCCCACTAAACTTTACTTATTGTGTATTGTAGGAAACAACGAGTGGAAAAACACAACACACAGTTCTCAGATGCTTAGGTCTTACTAGAAGCAAAGGCGCAGTGGTGCCGCCTTTCAATTTGTTGCCAAATACATCGACACGAAAATGTATGTTCCTCATAAACAGTTCCACATATGTCCGTGTCCTTTAGCGTCATCACACAGCCAACAAGAAAACCCGTCTAGTTTTTGGAAGCCTTACGGTTTTGAATTCCTATGTGGAAGGAAAATGTTTTATTCAGATTTGTTCTGCATTCTTATAGAAATTATAAACAGCAGCTCTCCATAAATTTCTAATTCCGAAAACAAAACTCGTTTGCAACACATTGCGAATTTGAATGTACATAACAAAAAAAAATGCCGCTAATTGGAGAAATAATGTTTTAACGGGAAAGTAATCCTTACATTTTACCTTATTTAAATCAATACCAAAGGACACCGAAAATTCAGCAAAAAATTTAAAAAAGACGCATTTAAAGAAAATTCGTCATAAAAATTTCCTTTAGAATTTCAAGAATTTAAAACACAACATCATTTGTTGAATGGTGCAAATATTTGTTTTTCTTAATTTTAATTCAGAAGAGATTAAAACTTTTAAGTGGGATGCATACCTCGTACGCATCACATGTAAAATTATTTTTGGCCCCAACATATTCCGAGAATATGAATTACTCCACGAAAGTCGTGATTTTATTTCCGAAATGACATTTCGTGTAGCCGTTGTTCTTAAATACAGTACTAAAACCTGCTACATTCATCATATTTATTATTTCTGAAATTGATGTGTCACACACTTTCAATTTTATTATATAAATTTACCCGTGAACTGATCAAACATCAGCGTTGTGTGCAAAGCCATATAGCAGCATATTTGACATCATAATGTGTCCCCTGAGTGGAGCCAAGTATGCGTTCGGTAAATTTATACCATGAAGAGGGCGTAGTGAGCTTGATTATTTCCATACCAACTGAACATAGGCACAGAATGTGTTCATGGGCCATTTCGAAAATGGATGGCCCTTAGGTTCATTGGTAAGCATGGAATCTGGTATCAGATAGTTTCCACCGAAATAGGGCAAGTCATAACGTACTATTTCAGAGCGATGCGTTAATATAAAAAAACATAAGCTGGCAACACCATTTAGATTTTGGCATAAAAACCAAGAACATTGTAGGTTGGTTTTTATGCCAAAATCAAAATGATGTTGCGTTAAAAGTGCCAGTGACCCAGTAGAGATCACTGAAAAACATGGGGTATATTGTGTTCCTCTCAAAGCATTGGGTGAAGGAACTAGGGATTTGGTTTATATTGGATCAACATCAAGGAGACTTAAAGCAAGACTTTCTGAAAATGTGTATAACGTAAAAGTCGATTCACAATCCACAGCACTGTCTCGACTAACTAATAAGGGTTCACATTTTCCTTCCTGGACTTAGGCAACCATCCTTGCTTGGCCTCCCAAAAATACCTCTGTATTATTTACCAAGAGTCTGTACATTTGTCAGTTTTCAAATACCCGTTGAATGATGACCTACCTGCTTTTGTTCATCAAGCTTTGAAACCAGTGCTAAATGATAGTGGTCTTTTACCGTTGTTATCACAAGTCTACCGACATCAGACCTTATTTTTATTTTTAGTTTAATTTTACTTTCGTACTTTACTCTCTGTTCTTAAATATTGCTATTAACTTTGTGTCTCTTTGAGTGTCAAAGGTTTTGATTTACTTTTACATGTGACCATGTGTGCTTCACGACGCTGTTCATTCCATTTGAAGGTGTAGCCTTGTGTTATGGTGAAAAGTTTTGCTAATATTAAAACTTATATGGAAATTATAGAAAATTAGAATTTGGGAGATAGGTGGAAGCATTTCGAAACAAAGCTGAAATTTTGATTAAGGCCATGAAACAAAATAGAAAAATTATATGCACCAGTGAATTTGGAAACTCCCAAAAGTTACTATTGTATTCTTTGCGTTGTTTGCGTTAGACGAGTAGATACACCTGAAAGTGAAAGAAAGGTAACTATTGTTTGCACGTGTACCAAATTTGTAAGCACTAAAATTTAATGGTATACAATGTACACGTGTAATAACACCACACTTAAGTAACTCAGATTTCGTTTCCCACCTCAGTCATTACTGAGGGCGATGAAGTTGAACCATGTGATGAAAATTCACGCTTAAAATATCTAAAACTTCACTGCACTAAGGTTTAGGTTTTTTGAAAGGCCACTTGGCCTATATTTATTTTAAAAACTTAACAAGGGTGAGATTAAATTTTGGACACAATTTCAAACCCGGCCAATGGGCCCAAAAAAAATATAAACACCTGACTGACAATATTGATATAAACATCAATATTGTCTTGCATGACAATATTGCACCAGTCACAGTACAAAAAATGTATATATACCAGAATTCCACTGAATTTTACAGCACCAACACTTGATTTAACATGGTGCGTAATTTGGGTATGTGGAAGGTAAATCTCTCTCTCTCTCTCTCTCGAAAAAAGTATTATATGCATATGTGTACACTATGTTGTTCTACTAATTTTCTCGAACCAATCTTCTGAGACCAGACTTCTGACTCCACTTTTAATTTTAAACTACCATAGCAACTGCCAAAATATTTACGTATGATGGTAAGTTATTTTTATTACTAGATTCTACACTTCCAGGAAAATTTGTCTTAAAATCAACATAACCTTGTCTTAAATTAACATATCTAGCATTACCGGATACTCAACCCTTTCCATACACCATACAAAACCAAATACACTAGATACATTATTCTATTTACTCAAAAATTATCATTAAATTGCTAAACCGACACAAGAATCTTAATTCACACTATCATTCTGCAAATCCAACTTTTCAAAATTCCATACCATAAGATTTCCAATCAACTAGCACCTATGTAGTACCCAACTCGGGCATAAAAGCCAAACAATCATCCCAACCACTGAGACCCATATCTCTAGAAAAAGCGCGATTTTCCTGGGAGAACAACAAAGTTTGAGTCTAAAAGCGAGAATGGGTCGTGAATCCATTCCCAGCCTATACAATGTAGTGGAGCAAAGTGCAACCTAACCCTTTACTGTTCCTTCACTCTGATTTTGGGACAACCCACATCACTCCCTCGTAGGTACCACCTCCTATGGGCCAAACGAGCTAACTCGGGCAGAAAACAAATCCCCCAATTTGTTTCGTGCACCATTTTATACCCGAGGCAAGTCTTCATAGAGTAAAGTATCCCCCAAGAGTTCACTTGCCCCCAAAATATCTCATCATCTATTTTCCAGAGAGCTAACTCACCATCCTTACTTCCAGAAAATTCAATACATCACCTTTTATCCCAGGAAATTACTTCATATCCTATTTTCCCAGGAACACTCATCGTGTCCTTATTTTCCCAGGAACACACTCATTTCCCAGACAATCACTTATCTTTGTCTCCCAGGAACACACTGTACCACTCATTTCTCAGAAAGCTCAATAACACCATACTAGACACACTATACCAAATATTTCTTTATTTCCAGAAAACTCTATAAATCACCATATCTCCACAATCACTCTTTTCCTGAAAAATCATCACTCTTGAAGAAACACAACAGTCACACCATGCATATGCTCATATCTGCCTGTATGCCCAATTCCCATATTCCTTCCCCCATAAAAATCTGTTTTTCTAATCTACGGGCTGAAACTAGAAATTAGCCCTCACTACCACATAATTTAAATTTTAAAGAGTAATTTTGTACTTAAATTTGCCAAAGCACCAAACCATAATAATAACCAGCCTACAAAAAATTCTCAACTACATGGCACTACACTAAGCTCATTAATACAAATTCTGTTTCACAAATACAAAAATCACTGAGCACAAAATGAGTTAAACTTCTCTTAACGGAAATACTGGTCTGAGGAGTTGTTGGTTCCAAAATAACTTAATACTTATCTATCACTACACGACACAGAAAATTATTCACTTCCATTTCTTTGTTTTGTTGTTGTTTCTTTATTTATTTATTATTTTTTTTTATTTTACCTACTCACAGAAAATGTCATGGAATTTATTTTTTTGCTACCTAACATTAACTCAGGTGGTTTCATTCGTTAAGAACACCAGAACACAAAAATAAAATAAAACATGAAAGAAAGCATTTACACTTCCCCCTTTTCTTATCTTCCCCCTTGCAATATATTTTCCTACAGCCCCCATTTCAAAGCCCACTTGTTACATAATTTTACAGAAGCCACAACATGATACTTAAAATGCCAAAAAGGAAAAAAAAAACTATTTCGATTTAAACTTCATCGTTAAAAAAAACTTATTATTTAAGAATCATTATTTTATCAGGTTGAATAGGTTAATCCAGCTAACATAGACGAGATGGTTCGAGGGTGTTCTAAATTTTGTAGAAAAACTTTTCGAGTTCTTGTTGACACTTCTAGGCTATCAAGGCCTGATCTTGTCTCCAAAGTGTAAAATAAAAAACTTACCCCTAGTCCACAAGGCAGGGTAAAGGAGGTTGACAACCAACTGCCATTTTACCTCCTACAAACACGGGTGTTTTCAAAATCATTCACGGAAAACAAAAGTCCGGTTCTGATAATACGTCGCCCTGGGGTCGGCTGTACTTGAGGGAGGAAGCCAATGTCCCTAATTTTCCCATCATCTGCCAGGCGGTTTGCAGGCACTGTCACCAGCTCTCACGAAAATGCTTAGGAGGGCATCAGAGGGTCGTCCGTCTCCGCCATCTTGAGGCTCAACTCGCTGGCATTCAAACCCAACAAGAAGTCACGTGCTGTTACTTCTCACATTTATTTCCTCTCCCCGCCAAAAGAAGAGGAGAAAGTTTCGCCTTGCTGCACGAGCAAAGTCCAGAGAGCCAGTCAAAGCAAGGACAAAGAAAGCGTGACGCTTTGCTCTTTTGAAGCCAGGGTGCTTGAAAATCCGTTGACCCCTCTCATTGGTCGAAACATCTGCCTTAGCAACAGCAAAGAAGCTGTTCTCCCTCGATCTGTGCCCTCGTGCCAAAACTGTTGAGAAAAAACACATGGCCGGCCCTCCAACGAACTTTTCTCTCCCACGCAAGCCAGGGGAGACACTCTGACCTTCACACGTAAGCACAGGGGAAAAAATGCTGTAACATTCAGCATTAGGGGAACCTTTGGGTAACACATTTGAGAGCTTCTGAATCCTTTGCCTAAAAATGGCTTTAGCTGAAAGAAAGGTTTTCTTTTCTCACATCCTTTCAGAAATGCTTTTTCCTCATTCCGTGATTAATACAAGTAATTTTGCTTTCACAAAGGGATTGATGCTGTCTTTTTGCTGGCCCTTTTTTTTCTTTTTTTGCTTACTAAAGAGAAAAAAATGAATCTGGCCAAAAGAAAAAGTTTAATGCCTATTATTTCCCTTTCTTTTAAGAAATGGTTTTGCTTGGTCAGGGCTGTGAAGTAAATGAATATGTCGATTTATTCCCCTATCTCACTGCCTCTTCCAAACACAATTTTGAAACGTGGACTATCGCGTATTTTCTTTCTGTGTATTTTATTTATTAGCGAAGTGATCAGGTTCCCCAAGATTTACGAACATGAAAATTCTCGACAGGACACTTGAAAGGTCTAATGGAGTTTTAACTAAAGTGGGCGTTTTATCTTATTAAACGTTTTAACCAAACTAGGTTTTATTGTTTCATGGTGCAACTATGGCTACCTTTGGATGTATCTGGTCCACTGAAGTGATTCAAAGCTCTGGAAAAAACAACTGCTTGTGCTTTGCAGAATGCAGTGACATCTTAACTGGAAGAGAAAATTTTCTTTGATTTACTGTGGGAGATACAGACGATAAAATGTAAAGCCTTATATTGCTTTTTCTTAAAATCTGTCCGACATACATATAACATTATTTTAATAAGGACACATGGCATTTGAGATTATCAACGATTTAGTGCCAACCGAGTTCGCAGCAACAGACAGCGAGCTACGAGTCTTCTCTGCACCAACGGGCAGCAAACAGAAATTTTGGGCATTTTCTGATGTATGACAGACTTTTAGTATAGCGCCATTGTTAGTGTCGTGAGATTGAAGCCCATAAAAATCATATGATCGGGGCCTGCATTCCCTTTCACTTTTGTGACGTAGTGCGTTCACCATATCTTATAGAATCGACCTTGATTCCATTTCCCACGGACGCCATGTTCGCATATTTGGACTTTAATTTCTTTTGACGCAAATCACGAAATTATAATACCTCTCCCAGCCATTCAAAGATTATGCCACACTCAAAATCTGAAAACGGGGAATAAGTACCTTCCTCTGGGGTGTGGCATGTTCATTCAGTTGAAATAGTACACTTCTTCTATTCGTCACATGCAATTGTAGAAAAACTTACTCTACGGCTTGTTTTTCTAACTACCGGATCAGATATGGATCTTAGGCAGACATGATTTACATCCTAAACCATGGTCAAGCAACCACATAAACGTCTCTTTTTGAGGCGAGTCGTTTTTTTTTATATTTATTTATTTCGCGGTAAATTCTCTAGACAAAAAGGAATTTATAAAAACTTCTGAAAGTCTTTAAGATCCAACTGTTTCGTTGTTAAAAGTAACTTTATTAAAAAAATGAATTATTAACATTTTGAGCGTATCAAATCTTTTTAGTAAATCTTTTTGTTTGTTAAACTCCTTCATCTGCTCGCTAATTGCAAAAAAATAACTACTTGGGAGTTTCTAAAAAAGTCAGACATTTTCTCTTGAAAACACAGTGTTTTAGAAACTAGCAGGTTCACATGAAAACAGCTACTTTGATTTACGCATCATTGGTTACTTACCTATAGTTTTCTTTTTTCTTTATCGATCAGCTACTTAAGGACTTTGGATAAGGCATATTTTTCTATTGAATTTCCTTTCCAGTGTATGTTTTTACCTTACTCCATACTCTTATCAGTTTTGTGTGTTTTACAAAGTAAGACGATGTGAAAGTTACAACCCAGTATGGTTGTGCAGATGATATCAGATAGGCATACCTCTAAGGTGCGTGTTTCTTAAGTACCTCTAATTAATATTTCCGTTTTAGTCATTTGAATATAATAAATACATAAATAAACAGTGTGGCTGCAGCAGTTGTCCAATCGAAATTTCATCAATTTCGAAGAACATTCAATTTTTTATTCAGGTTTTCGTTTTCTTAGCTGTTCACGAGGTAAGTGACTTGACTTGATCACCACATTCACTTTGTTTTCAGATAAATTCCTTTAATGAGAAAGTGAATTTTAGGGAATTTATACACTGAATGATGGATCTGGTCTCCCGTATTTCTTATACGTAATGCCGGGAAGAATAAAGACACACCAGCGAGTCTTCTCTGTCTCTCTCTAAAGCGAGAGATAAAGAAATTCAGCATAGAGAACAAGAAAAAATGTTAAATTGTAGTTTATAGGATGAGTTTTTGGTTTCGGCCTGTCAGAGCTTTGTCAGTAGTCGGAAAAAATACCTTGTCGTCATGTAAGAAACTGTTCCAAACATAGTTCACTGAAAAACTGAGAAAGATTTGACGACACAAAACCATGATGCATAATGAGATAATTATTAAAGTGAGAATCGCAAGAAAATATTCTATAAATACTTCACACTTTGATCCAATTTTTTTATTGCGCTACCAAATTTTCAGCCACCTATCCCACATTTAGTGTTATTGAATCCTCCAAACAAGACAGAAGCATCCCTACAGAGAAAACTTTCTCAGCAGATTCCAATCAAGTGAGATCATGACTACGCATCGTTCTCCAATGACTCTTCGCTAGGTAGGCAACAGTTGTTTCTTAAATCGCAAAAATGTTTGGACGAGCGTGCAGAAATTAGATTGCAAAAGTACTCTTCCATATAAACTTGGTGTATAAGGATGTGTAAATGAATACTTCATTTCAAGGAAAGAAATGCACACTAAGTTTCGAAAATATGAATCATAAATTATGAAAACCTTTATTCTCAATTCCTTTTCGATACAAAACAAAAATATGGAATGCTGCCGTTTAATTTCATAAATTCAAAATAGCGTAATTCGTTAATAACATATTTAAAATTATACGTAAGGTATTAATAAATATATTTAGGTTGTTTTATTTTAAAAAATTAAACATCATAAACTAAATACAATACATGTCCTGTTTACTAAAAATATTCTAATCGGGCATAATTATTATCCGCCTCATTAAACCCAAAATAAGTGGAAGTTGTATATGTGTGTTGGTAGTCGCTGCGATTAATATACAGTGATTTTATTTCTCTCAAACACGAGAATAGTAAACTGTCATTATATGCCACATTCCCTCACTGCATCAGAAATACAGTTTCGAGAATTTCAGGGGTAAATCTTCTTTCTAGGAATTTTGCGTGAAGGAGTGCCTAAAAACTTAATTAATATCCGCTCCAGTAAGAAAAGAAAGAAGGAGTGTGCTCACGAATTTGTGAAACCCACAAGAACTCCTGAAATTCTATGATCATAAAAAGGCCTTCATATGCTGGCGAACGCATATGTCGCCAGCAGGCACACAAGTGTTTCATAGTGTGCATTTGGAATTTAAATGCTTTACTTCCCATAATATCAGCAGTTGTTACTTAAACAATTGAGTAAATTTTATTTAGGAACATGTTCTAAATGCGTATATACATTTCTAGAGATAGATTTGTGAGAATGTTGCTGCACTACTAATACGTAACACAAAATATGGTGTTTGATTTAATGCAACTTTCTTCACTTCCGGCTTTTACTTAATTACAAAAAAATATTGTATAACCGAATGAAGATATTTTAACGACCATACAGTCATAACATTCCAGCCTTGAGAAGACCACGTCTGGCTAATTATCCAATAACCTCAAGTGCAAAGGCAACTTTCTAAAACGACTCCATCATTCCATAGTTTTGACAGATTTTTATCTCTCAAATGACATAAGAATGATATATATTGATATTTATCTGAAATGATACCAATTTTCAAATCACAATGTATATATAGCATTTGAATTGAGCAACAGTGTGTAGTGAGATGGTGGCACGCAATAGCGTTTCTTCCCCTTGTTCTTCCAGTGAAAAATAATTTCTCTTGGTTTAACTTCAAAACTGATTACCTGGAGACAATTTTACGTAAAGTATGATTACAATTTCACACTTTGGCATCTTAGGAATTTTTCTTTTTGTGAAAACAAGGTATTATCTTTATTAGCAGTATGTAAGTATTTAATAGAAGTAATATTCTTAGAAATTCAAATGGATCGTGAAATATTTATATCGTGGACGCTTCTCGAAAATCTTGGAGCTCCACTGCAGTTTTATAAATTTGCATCAATCTGAGAAATAAAGCAATGACTTAAGCGAAGCTGTAGGAAAGGGAGCTTTTGGAGGGTGTACAACACCGAAAGTTTTGATGAAACGAGAAAAGAAACAAGCAATAATAAACCTTTCCCTATCAGAGAGGATCTGCCACCCCGGTGGCGCAGTGGTCTAAGCGATGGCCTCTGATCATTCGTCCGAACGGGGTCTGGGTTCGAATCCCGGTGAGGCATGGATGTTGTGTTTGTCTTACGGCACTGGCTCTCTCCCTTCCCTGGAACCAGTGACCCTAAATTAGGGACGGGCGACTGCTTATAGCCCATTGAGTTGCTCACGGTGGTCGTTAAACCTCCATTCAAAAAAAAAAAAGAGAGGATCTCTTCGTCAACCTTGCGTACGGTTTTTTACTGCCATCTGGATATGTTAGAGATATGATGTAAATTCCCGCTGAGCATTCTTCTTTTTTGTTGTTGTGGAAAAAAATGCTCAGCGGTTGACAGAGAGTCGTATATAGTTGCAGGAGATTTAATACCCATATTTACTCCGTATTTTGAATGAGGTTTTTGCATCTGAAAGAGAATTTGGAGAAATATGTTATGGACCAACAATATTTTAAACAGTTGTTGTTTGGGATATTAAGAGTACTGGGTTCAGGCACTTATACCCTTCGTAAAACGGAATGGAATGTTTGTTTAATAAACCCAGATGCAAGTCCCTTGCCGATGATTTTTGCTGCATTTTATCGCTTCCTTTTACGGTTTTACGGTCGAGGAATTAACAATCGCTCCTCGAAACCATGCTGTGTAAGCAGCTGTTTTGTATGATTTTGGATTGAAGGATTTGGAAAGGATTACCTCGGGTACAGCGGAAGGTTTATAGAACACTTTCATGAGAAATCGGGAAACTTTTTCCCTGTGAAAAGGGCGTTCAAAAAATTTCAGTTTAATTTGTTTTCATGTTTGTACGGGAATATTATTCACTAGTGGAAGAAGTTTTTTCTTGTGGAAAGTTTTTAAACCCTTCTTTCCGTAATGCCACGCAAAGATGTTACATCCTGCAATATAAAAATAATTTTGTTCACGTCGCAGAAGAATGATCATATGATAAACGAAATATGTACAAAATCTAAGAGTTATTTTGTAAGCTGCTTATGTTTTGGTATGTTTTTGCTGAGAGAATATTATTTTCTGCGTTTCATATGTTGATCCACATGCACGATTAGCAGGAGTAATTTATAGCTCTTATTACTAATATACTTTTAATTAAGAGCAGTTTTGATTTTTAATGGCATTTAGTTACAGTAGTAGTGATGATGTTTCTATGAGGAATATTCTGTTTAATACAATATAAGGATCAACGCCATACCGATAAATGGATCATCTTTCTTAGACCATGGTCAAACAATTCCGAATAACCATTCCATTCCACACTTCAGATTAGTCTTATTACATTCAAATCGATCAACCTTATTACCTGTAGTTATATTACCTCATGCAATTGTTTGAGACTTCACATTTTATACAGATCCTAATTTCATTCAAAAGGAACATACAAAAAGATTGAAGAACATGTCGTAAACACATGGCAATACAAACCATTGCTGTATCTAAGATATGTTGACGATATACTGATTTTTTGGCCTCACCAAAAAGAACCTCATCAATAAGTTTGCAAAAGAACTTTCCAGCCAATACCCAACAAAAAAGGTTTACCATTGAACATGAAGAAAATCGCGAACTTCCATTCCTGGATTTCCTAATCAAACGTCACAAAGACAACAAAATTAGTATGAAAGTGTACAGGAAACCCATGGCTATTCAGATCATCATTCCTAAAAACTATACGCACCCTATACAGCATAAGCACGCTGCCTTAAGATTCTTAGTTAAACGCCCATTTACGCACAGCACCGTTATCAAGGACAGAAACGAAGAACTACGACAAATACGTGAAACTGCTAAGGACAGTGGTTACAGCAAACGAGATGTAGATAAACATGCAAGAAGATGCTTACAAAGTAACTCCATCACCCTCAATAGAGAACAGAATGACGTCAAATATATTGGTTCTATGCCGTACCACCCAGCAATTGCAAACGTTCTTAAAAATTCACTCAGTAAACAAAACCTGCAATTTGGTGACAAAACTACTAACCTATTATTGCTTATAAAACGAGACAGGGACCCTGTATGCGTGATGGACAAGCATGGGCGTGTACAGTATTCCACTTAAACACTGCAAACAAAATGAGGACTTGATATACATGGGCTTAACTTCCCGAACTTTAAAAAAGAGGTTACCTGAGCATAAATACAACATCATGACCCATTCGAATTCTACCTCACTATCCCGTCTAGTCAATAATGGCACGCACTATCCAGATTGGGCATAGAGCAAGATCTCAGCAACCTAGAACACAAGAAAATCGCTATTGTACGCCAAAAGTCAACTTATTCTCTCTCTCTCGAAACTAAATGCTGCAATGACGACCCACCAATTTGTTTCCATCGAATATGGCTACCACGGTTTGAGAAGTAGTGCATCTTCAAACTTTAACCAAAAACTGTTCCAAAAAATATGATCTAATTACAGTGCAATCAGTATGACTTTAATCACATGCTAAAAACGCACACGCACATGCTACGTATCTCCTAAATATAAATGCACGTGTGTATATTATGCCTAACCTTTGTAATACCACGCGCCATTAGCGTCTAATTCTTTGTTTATGTTTTTAAATTACGGTATTTCGTTCCTGTTCCAGTAATATTTCTCCTTGGTGTAAGATGTCCTCATAATGCAATGCACTGCATTTTCGAAATATCTGGTAGGATAAATATCTGCACTTAGTATCAAAGTATTAAACTATGCTTTGTTATAATTGAGAACAGGGTTCAATCTTTATCACCGTCGTGTAAAAGACGGCTTGCTATATACACTAAAGGAACATGCATATTGAACTTCCTTGGTAGTAAACAAACAGAACAAAAGTACCGCGTTCACATTGTCTAACTTCTCGGGATATCATCACTTGCTGAACCTGATAAACATTTTCCTCGAAGCAGCGAATGACACAGACAATTACAAGAGATTCACAGCGTTCACACTTTACAGCATTCTGTAGATTCTCATTGGTTCATTGGAAACAGATATTTTCATGCATCTCAGAATGTACAATCTCTTAAGGGATTTCAAAGTTGCTTGGATTAGCACATCATCTTTATTTCAGTTATGAGCTTTCTTACTGTTAACAGAGCTAAAGCCTTGTTTACAGCCCAAGAAAATTTTCGATGACGCCAATGGGTGAAATTATATGCATACGTTTCTTAAAATTGTTCCATTTAATCAGGTTTGACGCTAAATATTGTGTTCATAGGTTCGACTGGATGATCAAAGGGAAGAAAAAGATATTACCCACGACCTCCTCGTTATACTCTTTTACTCAATTCAAATGCCTTACAAAACATTTCGAGATGAAACTACTGTAGTATCATTTCAGATGAATATCAATGTATTTCTAAATTATGCCGTTTGCGAGAAATTAAATAGTCAAAATTTTGGATTTATAACTCTTCTGTTAGATAGTTGGTAGCTGTATTTGTACACTGGCGGAAAGTGAAAAAAGAACACCAAGAAGGAGACGTCTGATACCAACGAAATCTATACAGCATAATAACGGAACACAGAGGATAACGCGATCAAAACATTATGACAAAATACAGCTGTATTTGGTGGTAAACTGAAAAATACCATTTCCATGTAACATGGTTAGTACGAGGTTGAACCGCCATGAACTGCTTCACACTGTGCAATTCTGGCATGGAGTCTGTCGTACAGATGTTGGATGTAAGTTTGGGGTATTGAGTTCCAAGCATCCTCCACCTGGACGCGCAATCCGGGGATGGTCGTTGCTGGCCGTGGAGACCGGATAAGTCGTTGTCCCATAAAATCAAACACGTGCTCAATGGGGGACAAATCGGGTAAACGTGCAGGCCATGGAAGTTGTCTCACACCCTGAAGTGCATGTTGCGTTGCACGTGCCGTGAGTGGGCGTGCGTTTGCTTGCTGGAAAACACCACGATGGACCGACCTTACAAATGAAACAACAACGGGCTGAATGATGTTGTTTATGTAGGAGGTGCTGTTTAACGTACCCGGTACAAAAACTAGTTGTGTACGGGAGTTATAGCTGATCGCCCCTCACAACAGGAGACCAGGCGTAGGCCCTGTGTGTCGCTGGCGGATGCAAGAAGGGTGGAGACGCTCCCCTGTGCGTCTGCGAACACGCATACGGCCATCGGAGGCTCCCAAGCAGAATCTGCTTTTATCGCTGAACACGACAGATCGCCATTGCGTTCTCTAGTTCAGACGTTGGCGACACCACTGCAGCCGTTCCTGACGGTGGGCTGCAGTCAGAGGTACACATGCTAGATGCACACGTGCACGTAGTCCTGCATCCAGTAGACGGTTGCGGATTTTTCGCACAGTCATCTCAGATGCAACGGCAGCTCGGATTTGCGTCGCAGTGGATGTTCTGCTTATCAACGCTGCTCTTCTTATGCGTCGATCGGTCCGCTCATCAGTCCGTCTGTGACTCCCGGTTCCACGTCTTCTCGTGTGGGAATGTTCCTGGGACCATCTACGTCACCATCGTACCACCACCGATACTTCCCGTCCAATTCGCTCCGCAATACGACGATAAGACCACCCGGCCTCGCGGAGTCCGACTAGACGGCCTCGCTCAAAGTCCGATAACTGCTGAAATCGTACACGTCTTCCATATCCAGGCATTGCAGCTTCTTCAGGGTCTTCGCTCGTGTCCGTACGCCGACGACTGATTACATTCACTTCGCCGTACTCCTTAAATACCACCGACGATAATTTGCATATTATGCCGTGCTGTGGCGTAAGCGCTCAGCGGTTGGTCCCGAAATTAACATCACACCTACGTAAACTCGACCCCAATAAGATATGTAAATTTCATAATCGTCCGCCAATTTCTGCTTGGTGTTCTTTTTTCACTTTCCGCCACTGTAGTTGTGTTTACTCACCTTAATCCTTCTTTCCCCTGAAGTAACAGCAGAAGCCGCCAACGAGGTGATGCCATATTTTAACAGAATTCCTTAATGTTCTGCAACAATATTTTACCACGCAGTCAATTAATTTTTTAATTATCTGAATAAATGAAATCTCAATTCCATTAGAGCTATAATACGCGCGCACACACAAAATTAATTTTTTGCTGCCGTAGGGTAAAGTAACGTGAAACCGTAGACTTTGGATGATGTAAAACATTGACTGAATGGTGTAAACCATGTGCTCCATATGCTTGTGGCTGCGTAACACTCTATTTTACCGTGGTCACAGAAGTAGGATATGATTTTATGTTAACGGAGCACTACATACAGAATGCTTTTCTTATTAGATTAACATCTTCTGTCATTTTTGTTGTTTTTACTTTTTGACGGCGCAGACTTCGTGGAAAAAGGATTATTATCGTATGAATGGGCGATTAACAACCTTAAATGCGATTTAGAAGAAAAATACGCGTTTATAAAGAATACATTCTTAGTTTAACACATTTTTTATTTACATTTTAGGGCTGTAAATCATGACAAAGAGAGTTTTTCATTTTATTACTCCCCATCAATTAAATTGAAACGGATTTAATGGTAGAAAATGGCGTAACAATCTTTAATAGGAATGAGGAAACTAAATACGCGTTTATAAAACATGTATGCCCAGTTTAGTATATGTTCTTTTAATTTAGATTTCCAGACCTGCAGATTAGAAGGACGAATGTTTGGCATTTTATTGCTCTTTATCATTTACGCTCAAAAGAATTTTATGATGGGATATGACTTTGGGTAATTCCCTAAACTAACAAACCTTCGTTTTTGAACTTACACCAAACTTAAATTTCAAATTTTCACTTTCCTATACACTGACCGAGTATTTAATATTTACTTAAAAGATGCTTCCTTCAAACACATTACTCGGACTTCAAAAACAAATGGAAATAAAAACCTTCCAGTAAATTATATTTGATGCGCACAGTTACAATCAGCTGATTTTTGATAAGAATAGGAATGCATACTATACCAAAAGACAGGAAGAAATGAAACAGTTTTAATTTCAAACGGCAAATGTGGAAAGCTTTGTCTTGAACACATGTTTGACTATAGATAATCTTTGTTTCTCTCATTACGATGTTCTATATTCGTTGCTGACTGTAACCTTGGAAAAACAGTTTAAATTAACAACCGGAAAGCTAAAAGAACAATTGCAAAATGCATAGTCTTAAAATTCATCCTGATGGACGGAGGCATTTTATAAGACATGTTTTGCTGTTATTAGCATAATGTGTATGCTTCCAAATTAAAATAATATAAGTATTATCGCTAATGGTCAGGAATAGTTTCTCCGGCAACATTTGCTTTAAAATGCCGATCAGGAAAAAGCTAGTCTGGTAGTATCTGTTATACTTGAAATTTAGCTTAAATTTCCTCTTTTCATATTGCTTTGGATGGATGCTATGAGGAGAAAAAAGGAGTTTTCGAACAATCTGTAGTCCTACTTCATATAGTACAATAAACAGGAGGAAAAAGAATTCCAAATTTTGCATTGAATGCCAATATTCAGTGTTAAAATGTTTTGCTATATTTGTGTTTCAGCACAAATGTTTCGTGCGCTAGAAAGAGGATCTGCATTCTTCTTCATTACTATCATACACTTACTGGAATGTAATTTAAAAATATGTGTCTGCTGTGGTATATTCATAATTTATAGGATTTCGTTTTTACTTCGTATTTTCGTATCAGCAGAGCTGCGATGAGTCTCTCTACCAGCAGTATTTTCACGGAGTTCTCTTCGCAGCGTACAGAGAAAGAAAGCTTTTTTTAGGGTTTTTTCTGTGCACTTGAGGACCCCTTGGATTAAACGCTTCCCAGTGTGTAAGCTTTTGTAAACATCTCCAAATACAATATGAAAAAGCAATACGGAAATGTCTCACAAATTAAAGACATCCTAGTTAAAATATAAATAATGAGTTAAATTTCATTTGTGTCACAAACACAGCTTAAGTATAGTCTCCAAAGATGTTTTCTTACATCAACTATTTCGAAATATAAATAGATCAGGAGCCTTCAACGTATAATTTCTCTCGAGGAACGGAGAGAACGTTTTATCGTACTGCATAAGAAAAAGCTCAGGAAACGAATCTGTAACGAGACTGAATTATTCGGCTACATACAATGTATATTACGCATACCATATCCAATAACATTTCTTTTGACTCTGAAGCATGCGTATTTGAAATTTATGTTATTTCAGGAATTGCACAATATTTTAACCAGCTTCATATCCGGAGCAATAAATCATTCAAATAATAATCTATATTTAGAAACTAATAATTTTTTTATCGCAACTGAAGTTTGTATCTATCGTGCTGTTCTGTTGTGCTAAAGCATATCAGATACGTATTTCTTTACAGGAAACATGGAGATGCTCTCTGTCCGAGGGAGAAGGGATATTTTATATTATGAAACTGTTACAGTGTTAGTTTGAAATGCCTTAGCCGACTGTCACAGGAAAGAATTTGTTAGACAAACTTATGTACATCATTGTTTACTTTGAATATATCTGATTAAATCGGCTCACATCTAGGATTCACAACTGAAGTATTCACGAATTTGTATATCTCCTGAATAAACGGCGAGATAGTATGAAACAGAGTTATATTACTGTTATCCAGAAGGTAATGCTTTCTTGTGGGCAAAGCTCCATTTCATGTGCTCAGGATTTTGTTTGTCATAGTCTCAAACACTCATTTCGCACTCGCAATTCGAAACAACTATATTACTAAAAATAATGTCCCTGCATTCGCCATGAAAACGATGAAAGACATGTCTCGAATTCCGGAATTTATTTTTTCTTTCTGGTTAAGGTGATATCTGAATGAAAATTAATTTCAAACATTAAATCAGTGGTTGCCAAACGTTTTCGATTATCGGCACCCTTGCTGAATCCAGGTTTTCCCAAGGCGCCCTATGTCAAATTCTAACAAGTACACTTTGTCTATGTCAAATTCTAACCAGTACACTTTGTCTATGTCAAATTCTAACAAGTACACTTTGTCTATGTCAAATTCTAACCAGTACACTTTGTCTATGTCAAATTCTAACAAGTACACTTTGTCTATGTCAAATTTTAGCAAGTCCACTTAGGTAAAAATAAATAAAACACGTATTGAAGGTCACAAAAAATGTAATTGAAAAAATGAAACTAATTATAATTAGTGGAATAGATGAGCCTATTGATCACCGAACATTTTCTCAAATCTAAGGAATCAAACTGGGCACAGCCACCCTCATTTCCTTCTCCACATTGATTTTCGCGCGATTCTTAGTTTTTATCACAGCGACCGCTGAAAACCCAACCTCGCACTAATAAGAAGTCGCAAATGGAATTATCTGAGCTTTACCACTCAGAAAGGGATATTCATCTTTTACTGATATCCAAAATTCGAGTAACTCCATACTGCTAAATTTTGTTTCAACGTATTGTCACAAGACAACTCAATAAGATTATCTTCTTCTGCAGCAGTAAATTCAGATGGAGCAATGGCACGAAATGGATCTTGAATCCATACAAATTTATCGATATTATCATTTTAAAAATATTTCTCAAACCAGGTGTGTGAGCTGTGATAAGTGTTCTTCAAAAATGGATTCCATGCCTCGAGATAAATCAACTCCATTGGAAGTCAAGAACTGTTGCAACAAGGGGAAACATTCTTTACCTCCATCTTCATTCATTTTTCGTTTCCATAGTTTTAGTTTTTTTGTAAAAGCTGAAATTTTCTCAATCGACTTTAAAAGGTATATGTTGCTTCCCTGTAGGGAGAGATTCAAATCATTCATCTTTTCAAAAATATCACATAAGTATGCTAGTTTTACCAAAAAATCTTCTTTCACAAAATTTTCGGTATGGTCTTCCTCTATAAGAAATTTATAAATTTCTTGTCGCAGTTCAAACGTGCGAGACAAAACATTACCACGAGAGAGCCATCGAGAAGTGCTATAGTACAACAAAGACGTGCGCTCGGATCCCATATCCTAAGGTAGATTTTGAAAAACCTTGGCTTCAACAGCTACGTTTTTATAATGTTTACTACATTCATTATTTATTCTAAGACCTGGTTCAATTTAGGACTCATATATACATGTGTTTGAGTGCACTTTTTGGGAAAATGTCTGGGTGAAAGACAAACTTCGTGATAACATTATACAGGCAAGCGCTACGACAACAAATTCTTTGAAACTTCAATCCAAACAGTTACTGAAACAGTTTGTTATGACTGAGTGCTGTTTATTTCATACTATCCTAAATATACAATTTCCTATTCCGGATAAAACATTCTTCAGCGGGATGCAACTACCTTCAAAATTCTGTTTACCAGTGGGTCGAACTTGACAGTATCAATCCATATTATTAGCTGACAGATGGGAATACTCATCATTACTTTACTAATAGCTTATTTTTTGTTAGGATTTGCCCTATTTCACTCTCATTTGAATTGGCTTTATCTGAAATATTGAAAATTGACGTTTTGTATCTGCTACTTCATTCAGTGTCACAACAGAGATGTTATTTTAACAAATTACGTTTCTTTGTCGTGAACACTTTAAACGGCAGAATGTTTTCAAACAATATATAGTGTTCAAACACAGTACGGTGTTCTTCAACTGGAGAATTGAAATCGCCTTTTTTTCCGTCATCATCCGCGATATTTTATGAAACTAACAGATTGTGTATAACCTAAATAAATTTTAGGTGAAATAAAATGTGTCTAATGGATAAGAGATAAAACGCTTTTTTTCTGGGAAAAACGGAGAAACATGCTGAAACGCAGATATTATTTGGTACATTTTTGATGAAATCATGCATAAATTTATCGGTACTTTCATTTTAGTAGAATTTACCCTTCACTTGTTCTTAGACAGGGTTATTTTAAATGATTTTACCGATTTCAAATTATTATATGTTCGAAGCTTACAGGTGTTCATATGATGAAAGTCGCATCAACCAAAAGAAAAAATGACCCAGTTCGGGTTCCCACTTTAAAAATGCTTTATGTGACTTCCAAGATTTACACCCGCAGCGTCCAGACGATAGTTCATTTCCTTCCGTACTCCTTCCAGCATATCGCTGTCACTGACTTTACCGATGTAACAAAGTGTTTTTGAGCTCTTTCAGTTTTGTACGTTATGGAGGCACGTATACAGTATCTTTATCTTTCAGAAGAAGAAAAAAAGAAATCGCACGGCTTACATGAAGTTATGGGATCCACTGCGACCGATACAAAAGCAAGGGAACACATCGTTCGGAAACGGCCAACGGCGCAAAGTCAAAAGTCAGGAGCCACAAGGACAGATTAGCATTATCCCGTTAAGCTACTAAAACTCGAAGATTTCCTGTTTCCTTTGGTTTATGTCAAGGTAATGGGCGGTTTATAAGTTAGAAATTATGCCCCTTTGAAATCATCTAAGACATTTTGTATTACCTTGTATATGCAAAACTCCAGAAATAAAACAATGAAGAACCGAAAAATAATGAAATTAATCTCTCATGGTTTTACAGAATCGACTTACTGAGAGTGCAATTATGATTGAAATTGAGTTACTTGCCGTTAATGAATGTATAGAAATGAAAAAATATTGAAAGTCTATTAAAATATTTCATGTGCGATTTTTAATCTTTGAGTAATATACTACAAACATTTATTATAATAATAATAATTACAATAACTTTGTTCAACAGGCATAATAATCAATACATTTAGTAACCGTCGTTTAACAGTGATTTCCACATCGTTCCCTTCATCTTTATCTTTTGGGGACTTCCACGGAAACCGGCAAATCATACAGTAACTACAATAAGCTTTTTAAGACATTTTCTTGCAGTTTGGTATTACCACGATAGGATATCCCCTTCTATGGGAGGAGTCACTCCATTAAAGAAACCAGCTCTTTCTATCACAAAAGTTGCTGCATTATTTTTTTATCCGCACGCTGTGGTGTGTGAATAATCGGCACTGACTCTAGCAGTTGTTTTCACTTCACCCCACTCCTAATAAAAACAACTACACATCGCATAGGTCCTGTCCTGATTTACTGATCTCTATAAAAGTTTCAACGTCTACGTCGGGAGGAACCCTCAGAACTCGATATTCCTGCAGATCTACAAATGCGTTCAAACGAAATACGTTTCACACGACATGTGCGAAACAACTTGGTAACAGCAAATACAAAATACGTTCTATATGGTTACTTTAAAGATATAGCAGCGCGCAAATGGAATAAACTCAGAATTGCTTTCACAGTAAAAGTGACAGAGTGCTGCAGAGCTGTAATTGCAAACAGTCTAATATCATACTATAGGCATCAAATGAATTACAGTTGATTCAAGACGATATCACATGTGGAATAGGCATGGAATATTATAGATAACGAACACCGGTGTATAACTTTCTGATCAATTCATGCAACTCATTCTTTTCAAAATAAAAAAATAACCTAGAAAAATGGAAGACGAAGACAACATGAAGAACTAAATTTGTTTTGCTTTTTTTTTTTTTGATTGAAGGTTTAACGACCACCGTGAGCAATTCAAATGGCTATTAGCAGTCGCCCGTCCTTAATTTAGGGTCACTGGTTCCAGGGAAGGGACAGAGCCAGTGCCGTAAGACAGAAACAACATCGATACCTGCGTTTTCAAAACAAGCCATCTTCTGCAAAGCATCAGAAATCAAATGGAAACACGAAGATGCATATCAGCCAGTTATTCTGCGTCTTGGAACGTTCCATACTATTTGTACATTTCTACGCATCCTTGGTAAGAGATTTGAAGATGCAGGACTGAGAAATCGGTGTGTGGAGTCTGATGTTATTGTGAAGGAAGTAACTGCGCTATCATTTTTAACACACATATGATTTCAAAGAACTAGTCTTGTAGTATTTTACCAAATTCAGGATCATTAAATATATAATTAGCTCTATTTCTACTAAACATACTTTGATTCATAAACAGCTACATTTTCTGTGATCCTGTGACCCAGATCATCAAAACAAATGGTTACACGAGGGGTCTTCAAAACAAATTTAGAAAGTTTAACATTTGAGTTCAATAAGGTCAAACCCTTGACCTTGACCTACAGACCATTCTGTTGCCACTCGTTTTAAAGGTCTTGGCGAGAGGAATACAGAGAGCATTTACAATTGAAATTCAAACAGTTTTTCAGTTAGATAGAGCCAACTGAAGATTACAGTAATTTTACCTTTTGACCGCCTATCCAAACACATAAGCTGCCACGTTGTCCACGCTATCACAGCTATTTGTGATTTATAAATAAAAATGTGCCCAAAAAGGTTTGGTAGCATTTCCCACCACAGGTGGTTCCAAAATGTCGAATTTCAGCGATTGGCTAATGGACTAGTGTATTATATTCCAAAATTAGCAGCATTAGTGTAAGTAAGAAGACGAGAAATATTATATAACAGCAGCTCAGAAGCAAAACGTTGTGCTTCGAATACGAATGTGTTGAAGATAAAATATAAAATAACTTACACAATTTGATAAATATATTTTATTCCCAATTTTTTCAAAATAAGTATGTAAGAAATAATGATTTAAAATAACTGTATTCACGCACGCGTTTCCCTTGAATTCGGGAAGACAAAATTCAGAATTGTAGGCAATTCCGGTGTTACTCAAGGTATTAGGGGTAAAGACACTTTTAAGAAAAAAACCATGGAATTCTGGGCTATACTTCCATCCCCGGCAAGTACTTCACGACAAACA
This sequence comes from Macrothele yani, assembly GCA_039090855.1. Lineage (NCBI taxonomy): Eukaryota > Metazoa > Arthropoda > Arachnida > Araneae > Macrothelidae > Macrothele > Macrothele yani. Next base: position 9,366,418 of record CM077033.1, read on the forward strand.
TTTTGTGCCGACGTGGGGCCATCTGTCGGGTGTTTTGAAAAGTAAAAACAAGTAACCTATGTATTGATCGTATTAAGTATAATATTAACGGCACTAGCTTTTGTCATCGGCTTCTTTGTATCTTGTGTTTTCTAGTGCGAGCTTCTGATTTGTTTTGACGCCTTTTTGCATGTAAGCTCTGTATCTAACGCGATTCGTAAATGTTTTAGCTGGCCCTTAAATGACCTTTAAGACAATGAACACTAATTCCCGGTAGTTCTGGATTTTTAGTTTTCGTTTCTTTCTAGCGGGATCCTGTAAAGTGTTTCCACGCCGTTATTAACTCAGTTTACAGATGTTCCTCTGCTGTAAAGAGTGGAACTGGAAGAGTTTTTCCAATGAAATTGGTACCGACGGGGATACGTACACTGCGTTGGGTGAACGACAGGCATAGTTTGTGAGGCTAATACATTTCGAGTGTCGCCCAATGACTCTCAGAGTGGAATTTCCTCAATGATTTGAACAATTCGAGGAACAGAAGGAATTTGCCAAGAAGGATTTACTGTGTTCGAGTATCCTTGGGAGGTCTTCCATAATCTCCATACGTATTATGCAACCAATAGTCGTACACTGAAATGTAAGCTAACAGAGGGAAAAAAAGGAACTTATTAGGTAGAGCACATTCTGCAAATTTCATTACAACGTAATTGCATTTCCTCAGAATACTATTTTGAGGTCTTGATTCGCACATCAGACACTTGTTCCCTGGCTGTATAATCAATGTTCTTGATTTATTCTTCTTGATAGAAAGATTACGATTTATGAGGAAACATGTATTTTCCTTCAGGATAAATATTTTGGAGCGGCAGCGGCATTAACATTCCTTAACACCCTCTTAAGGCAGAGCCAAAATAGTGACGAAACACGATCCATGCAGAAGTTAGATGCTTTTACCTTTCGCATCGATCGAAAGATGGCAGTACTTACGCGCTGACAGCTAAATCGGGCAGAGAGGGACAGGGATGGAAGTTTAATCAAATTGTGATACAAATTTGAATTGAAGGTTTGGTTGCATATATTCGCCCAAACGTCATCTTATGCGCTATGTCCAGTAAATATTTCATTTTTTTCCCTTTTCATGAGAAAATTATAAGAGATTTAATATGCCAAGTTTTTATATCATTTAAAGAAATTTTGCATCTCAACACTTTAAAAATAATTTTTCTCTAATCTACATAAATTCATGATTTTAAATAGATATTTACTGTCCAAAGATAGGGCGTTCATATATTGAAGGCAAAAGGAAATGTCACGTTTATTTAAAAAATGTATTTTTCAAATAAAGAGATACTGTGGAAATAATCTGTTATAAATATGAGTCGAGATATGAAAGCGAAATGTACCCATTTGAAGATTGCTTGAGAATTCATGTAAAACTGCAAATTACTGGGATATCATCATCATCATCATTGTCAACCATAATCAATCCACTGCTGGACGAAGGTCTCCCAAAGTTTCCCCCACGACGGTCTGTCTTGGGCCAGTCACCTCCATGTCACTCCCGCATTCTTACGAATTTTATCCACCCATCTCCCATGTGGTCTTCTTCTGGGTCTTTTCCTGTCCCTTGGAATCCAATCTAAAATTTCGGCTGTCCATCGATGGTCTGTCCTTCTGGCAGTATGTCCAGCCCATTGCCATTTCAGGGATTTAACTCTGATCATGATGTCTTCCACTCTTGTCATTTTTCAGATCCACGAGTTCCTCTTCTTATCTCTCCTGGCTACACCAAGCGTGCACCTCTCCATGCCGCTTTCAGTTGTCTGCAGCCTTTGTATGTATCTTATAGTTAAGGTCCACGCCTCTGCACGATACGTAAGCACAGGAAGGATGCATTGATCAAACACTTTTATTTTAGGACATAATGGCATATTGCTCTTGAAAGTTATACTGTTTCTTCCAAAAGCTCTCCAGCCAGGTTTTGTACACCGATTAATTTCTTCATTAATAGGACCTTCACTTGATATCTGCTGTCCGAGATAAACGTACGTGTCTGGTATCTCCAGCTTTTCTCCATCAATCGATAAATCTTCATTTCTTGTAAAAGCATTGAACATCACTTTTGCCTTCTGAAAGTTCATTTTAAATCCCACTTCTTTACTCTTGTCAGCAAGTTCCTGGATCATACTCTGCAGCTCTGATGGTGTAGTTTCAAAAATGACTAGGTCATCGGCAAAACCAGGGTGGGTTAGATAATCTCCATTAAACTATATCCCTTTGTTTTCCCAGTTCAGTGATTGAAACACATTTTCCAATGTGGCATTAATGAGCTTCAGAGATGTGATGTCATCTTGTCTCACTCCCTTTCCAATTTTTATGTGTGTTGTATTTTCAAACAGCTGAATCTTTGCACTTGAGTTTTCATAGATGTTATTAATAATACTAACGTATGCATCTTCAATACCGCAGGATTTCTGAGCCATTGTAACTGCTGATGGTTTCACCGAATCAAAGGCTTTTTCATAATCGATAAAAGCCATGCAAAATGGAAGTTCATATTCCCTCGCTCTTTCAATTAGTTCTCTCAGTACGTGGATATGATCTTTTGTGCTGTAGCCACTCCTGAATCCAGCTTGTTCTCTCGGTTGGGCCATGTCCAGTGTTACCTTCAAACGGTGTGAAATAACTTTAGTGAGGACTTTATAAACCCCTGATAGGTGGCTGATATGTCTGTAGTTCCTGAGATCCTCATTGTCACCTTTTTTATGTAGCAGGATCATTGTAGCGTTGTTCCAATTCTCAGGAATCTTCCCTTCATTAAGGCATCGAGTGAAAATTTGGGCGAGTACTTTTTCGATTTCTCCACTTGCTTCTTGTATGATGTTTACAGTAATTCCGTCTTCTCCTGGAGCTTTTTCCCGCTTCATGTTCTTAATTGCATGTGCATCCTCTGCTGGGAGGACTGGAAGAACTCTGGTACTGGTATCTTTCATGATGTCTGGAGTATATGTATCATCCCTTTCAGATAATTTGGAGTAGAAATCTGTCACTTGTCAAAATTTCGCCTCTATTTCTTGTTACAGAACCATCTTCTTTTCTTAGTGCCATAATCTGCTTTCTTCCCTTACAGAGATGTCCCTTTGTTATCTTTAGGCTTTAGTTGTTTTCAGTTGCTTTCCTCACTAGTTCACAGTTGAATTTCCTTACGTCTTCAGTGATACATTGTCGTACTGTCTTGCATTGCTCTATATATTTCACTTTGGAAGTCACATCTTCTTTAGTTGTCCTCATCTCTCATCTTTTTTGTATCAACATTTTGGTTTTTCCTGATATTTTGTTCACATGCAACTTGTTCTTAGACCCAACTAATTTTGTTGCTGTTTCCATAAGAGCTTTGGTTACTTTTCTGTTAACTTCAGAAGTATCGACTTCTTCCGGTGTTAGGCCTTCAAAAGCAGATAATCTGTTCTTCAGTTCCAACTTGAAGTTATTATGGTGTTTTTTAAGGTTGGTTATGTCAATACATTGTGTTTGTCTCATGAGCTTGCCACGTTCGAGTTTAGTGTTGAGGTGCATCTTACATCTCACCAATCTATGGTAACTACCTGTGTTGAACTTGTTTAGCACACTGCAGTCTTCGATGAAGAATTTTTTGTTACACATAATAAAATCAATTTTGTTCACGCCTGCACCCCGCACAGACACATCAAAAGAATCTGAAAATAAGAAAAATATTTCTGCAGATCCTGGAATTCCTTAAATTAAGGATTACCAAATATTTGGGTATTTTTCTTATATAAAAACATATTTATATTTCCTGCAAGTCGTTCCTGATTGTAATTCTAGACAGAGGTTTCAGTATAGGAAAAAAAGCTTTTATCATCCGGCAACTTACTCAATGGACGCATGCAAATGGCGGAAACATGTGCTTGGTGTATACAGGGATGATAAATATGTAAGTGCTTAGATGACTGTTCAATATGAACTTAACGGACTGTTTTATATAATACGCTCCGAATATTATGCGAGTTTAGATGTTGCCCTCACAACGGAAAGAACGCATGCGTCTACTAATACACCTAGTGCTAGAAATCTTTCGGTGATAATACCGATAATGTTTCCTGACGGCCATCTGTAAAGCACCGAGGGCTGCCAGTAGTGCGCCTGTAGGGAGATTTGGGATCACAACTTCTGTTATTTCATTGGGAAGCAACTGAGCTGCACAGACCAATCAGCAAACGAATTTGCATGATTGGTGAAATCCGTGTCGGACATGTGGGGTTCATGAAACATCATTAGCAATTTAGCAGACATTTGTTCCAAGATGCAAGAATCTCTCGGCGTTTCAACGAGAAATTGTTTTTCTGTTACAGGAACAACAACTCTTGTATATACATTTGCGATACAAAAAAGTTTGTATTGTAGCGCCATAAGTTAAATATGTGTTCTTTATTAGTTCTAGAACTTCTACAGCTAATTTCTAGGTTTACCTTTCAAGATGTGACCTGTAGTTTCTGATTATTACTGCATTGGATGATTATGTTAGAAGTTACCACTCCCCGTCCCCCTTTAACCATGAAGAATACTTGTTTGTTGTGCAGTATACATACAGGCAAAAATCAGATGCAGTGCACCGTGCCCCAAAATAGTTTCCTCTTTATTGTGGTTTCATGTAAACATAAGTAACTGAGTTTTCATGCACACATTTGTGCTTCCATGACATAACAGTGAATGGGAAACAATCGGTGGGCACGGTGAACTACTAATAGCATTTGCACGTACGTAGAGTGCATATAAAGCAAATATTTTTCATGGTTCATGGTTTCGCATGGGGAACGAGTGAGAGTACACACAACACGATCATTCAGTAGACTAAAGATCAGAATAGAGAGGTTGCATCTTAAATGGTAAGCCCAATATTTTGAATTTGCTAGGACTGAAAGCATTAAGAAAATAAACACATAAATCTCATAGAAAAATAACCAAGAAGCCAGAACAAGGAAGACCATAGCCCGCAACAAGTAAAGAAGACCCCAGTATTTCTCTGTCCACGATAGGGGCCGATAGCCAAGCAGAAATAGCCGGAGCTACCTTCTGCTACCAAAACCGCGGTACCAAGGGAAACAATTTACAGAAGAATCCACGAGAGAGAGCTGTATACATGAAACTTAACGTTCTGCATCTCCCTCGCCTCAACGCACGTAATGATCCGTCTGAACTGGGCCAGAAAACATCACCGCTAGGTCCCAGATGAATGCACCTGTGCTCTCGTTTATTACGAAATGCGGTACAGCCTAAACTCGGACTGTGAACGTTTCGAAAGACGCAGTGGGTTGAAATATTTCATCCTACATTAGGTGACTTCCCAGGCGACGTCTGCCGTAGTAGTTTTTACAACTGCGGTGGACGTCGCTTAGTATATACTGATATTAGAATTAATGGATGCTTAACGCTGCACGGGTTTCCAGAACGTACCCTAGTTGCTACACGTTATAGAGCCGCGTCCTAGATCGCTATGTTCTGCTTTTCAGATGAGCTGTTGGCCCCTATTCCTTTTTAAGGACGGTAACGTAAAGCCCCACAGTGCTTGGGTAGTCGACGAACATCTGGTGCGTTAGAACATACGCACCATGGAGATGAACCGCGAGATCTCTGGACCTGATCCTTATAAAACATGATGTCCGGAATGCCGGAGAAAAAATAATTGCAAGCTAGCAGACCTATTCGAGGAACCTCTCTACACTCCGACGTGTTAAATTTAACGGGTGGGACTTATTGCTCCCAACTGGTATTTTTAGCCCTGTAAACAGCATAATGGCTCGCTACGCAAACTGTGTCGCTTTTTGGGTTATTCACACCCAGTATTAGCCTCTTGAAATTGTCGCGACTACCTTCTGCTAGGGAAACCATTTTGACCTGGCCTGAGCATGCTTTCTACGTATTGGGAGATAGCGTCCTTTTTCTGCTGTATATCACTGTGTTATCGACATACTGCATGTAGTTCTGTACCAGTTTTCTTTTAACTCTGTCAAGTAGGTTTTGCGTTATTTATGAGTTTATGTCTATCTCTTTAATTCTGGATGTCAGTGCTAATCCTACTTCTTTTTTAATCATGTCAGCAAGTTCCTGGATCAAACTCTGTAGCTCTAAGAGGAAAGTTAAAAACAAAAGTCTACGTCATCAGAAAAAACAAGGTTAGTTAAATAATCTCCATTTATTTTTATTCCTTTGTTTTCACAATTCACTTATTGAAAAAGACATTTCGCCATGTGGCATTAACGCGTTTGGAAAATATTTTGTCACCTTGTCTCACTTCCTTTTTAAATTTCATTAGTGTTGTATCCTCAAACAACCGAACCTTTGTACTTTCATTTTCATAGATGTTACTTATAATACTAATAAATGCATCTTTAGTACCGCAGGATTACAAAGCCATTGTAATTGCCGTTGGACTGACGGAGTCAAAGGCCTTTTCATGATCAATAAATCCATACATAATGGAAAATCATATTCCCTCGTTATTTTTTGCAGGTAAACCTTTAGGAGATAAGGTGTCACCAATGTTCGTAGTAAAACTAACCAGGAGATATCAAAATCTAAGAAATATAGATGCTTCAAAACATCGAATCTCAAGATTGGATGCTTCGGAAGTATTTCCAGATAAATCCAACTGTGTGTGTAATGAGATAATATTTCATTTAGTTTTTCAGTTACGTTAACTGCTGTAAGAAGTGCATTTGAGCGTTAAATAAAAAAAGTTTCAGAACGCTTATCAAGAATTATTCGTTATGAGATACAAACCAAACCCAGATTTAAAAAAATAAAGAAAACCACAGTGACATTTTTTTTCGTGTGTTACAAGAAAGAGAGAGACAGAGAGTGAAAGTAACGAATGACAGGATTCTGAGCGTAGTAATTACATCGTCGCTGAAGCGAATTTTCTGATTCCGTTCAGCGAATGTGAACAGTCGGTGAAGGGTAATCGGGTAAACGCCAAGTGCTGAGGCTTAATAGTGAATACGAACTGACGTGGCAAACAATAGAGATCCTGATTAGACAGGACACTATCAGTTTACATCTGGTTTTCAAATTGACTGCTTCTTTTAAATAGTATATAAGACGGTTAAAGTTAAGGTGTACAGTACATCTTAACCTTAACAGAAATAAATGGGGAAAATATATTTTTAGGGACGATATACCAGGGAAACATATGTCAAAGTACACAGCTATTCATAGAAGTATTGTCCCATTACAATATCTTAAAGTTGTTTCAATTCGAATGTATGATTATAACCGATGATAGCGTTAGAACAGGAATCTGAATGGAGATTCACTTTTGCTACGATGAGAGCCAAAAATTAAGGAAAGTACTGAATGGAAACATTTTAAGATGGCCATTGAAACTCCTCCCATAGAACGTAGCTCTCCCATCCATCGACGACCAAAGCTAAATGTGAAGTGTGCCGTCATATTTTCAGCGTTTGCTAAGGCAACGATCAAAGTCGTTTTGAGATAAGTTTATTAATTAAGAATTTAGTGTAAAACAATAGGCCAGATATAAGGATGGGTTTTTAATTAGTAAGCTAAACATAAAAGCTAGGAGGAAAGTGCTTCACACATAACAGCAAAAATACGAAATTAAGCCGGAAGTCATTTTCACAAATCTGCCCATTAGGAAAAGAAAGGCAATAACACACAAACACTCAGTACGAAAAAAGAAGAAGCTACTGAAAAAGACAACTTGATATCGAAACAAATAAGAAAGAAATGCAACTGAGAATTTAAAACGAAGGTTCATGAGCAACAGCGTTTTGTAAACATGAAAGCTATTACAGAAAAAAATAGTGTGAAAATTCACGCAAATAAATTGAAATCTAAGACTTGGAAAACTAGCTTCTGAAAACTGGACGAAACAAAAACGCAGGAGTTCATAATAGCAAGAATGAATCCAAGCATGGTGAAAAAAAACAAAAACTGAAAACATATTACGGTAATTACTGTTCTTGTGTGTACGAGTTCCAAATTGGAACGGAAGCAGTCACAACCATACAACTTGTGATTTCCTGCGAACCAAAGGCTAACTAGGGTTTGCAAATGGTGCAATACAATCGATTTCATGTGTTTTTGTCTTTGCTTTATGGTGAGAGCTGTACAACTCTATCAAGAAGCTGAATTACTAGGTTACCACAAAAGAGCATAACCTCTTTCCATTCTAATTATTTAGTTTCTGAAAAAAAAAACTGCGAGTTTAACATATATGTGACACAATACTTTTGGCATTGTATTTTCATGTTATTTTCTTCCGAAAACCGATTAAATTCTTAATATTTTATTTTTTCCAAAAATTACATAACCAGGTTACCCAGGTATGGCATGTTTTTTTCATGCAAAATAAAATATTTGCTAGTCGCGCATTCCAACGTTGCAGACCACCCTGGGCAGAACACGATTCCGTTCTCAGATCAGTTGCATAACTGTCAAAACATTTTAAAAGTAAACATGAAAAAAATTATAATTACCTCGAAAGCATTTTCTTGACAAGGTGTGGAAAATACACTGACGGAAAAAAATCCCGACACCACAAAAAAAATTGTTGTAGAGGAATGAAATGGCGGCAATACATTTGTATAGGTAACATATTTAATCGATTAAGGTTTCAAGATCACAGCTTAATGTAAGCGCGAGAAGAGCCATTTTAAATGTGAAATGCTCGTACATTAATAACCGGTGTAACCGCCAGAATGTTCAATGCAAGCATGCAAACGTTCATGCATTTTGTCGTACAGGTGCTGGATGTCAGTTTGTGGGATGGAGTTCCATGCCTGCTGCACTTGGTCGGTCAATACAGGGACGGTTTATGCTGGTTGGGGTGACGCTGGATTTGTCGTCCAATGATATCCCATACGTTCTCGATTGGAGAAAGATCTGGTGATCTTGCAGGCCACGGCAACATGGCGAAACTCTGTAGAGCGTGTTGGGTTACAACAGCGGTATGCGGGCGAGCGTTATCCTGTTGGAAAACACCCCCGGAATGCTGTTGATGAATGGCAGCACAACAGGTTGAATCACCAGACCTACGTACAACTGTGCCGTCAGGGTGCGTGGGATAACCACGAGAGTGCTCCTGCTCTCATAGGAAATTGCTCCCCAGACCATAACTCCAGGGGTAGGTCCAGTGTGTCTCGGCCGCAGACAGGTTATTTGCAGGCGCTCACCTGGCCTCCTTCTAACCAACACACTGCCATCACTGGCACCCAGGCAGAACCGGCTGTCTTGAGAAAACACAACAGATCTCCACTCCGTCCTCCAATGAGCTCTAGCTTGACACCACTGACGTCGCAAACGGCAGTGGTTTGGAGTAAGTGGAATGCACGCTACAGGGCGTCTGACTCGGAGCTGTCCTTCAAGTAACCGATGTGTAACAGTTCATTGTGTCACTGTGGTGGTAACTGCAGCTCGAATTGCTGCCGTAAACGCAGTACGATGCACCACGGCCATAAGCCGTACACGGCGGTCTTCCCTCTCAGTAGTGCCACGTGGCCGGCCGGAACCCGGTCTTCATGAGGCAGTACCTTCCCTTGACCACCGCTGCGAACAATCATGCACAGTGGCTACATTCCTGCCAAGTCATTCTGCAATAATGCGGAAAGAAAATCCACCTTCTCGTAGCCCTATTACACGACCTCGTTTAAACTCCGTGAGCTGTGGATAATGGCTTCTTCGTCTTCTTAAAGGCATTCTTGACTAACATCAACACACTACGTCGAATCTCAACGCTAATAATGCTCACGAACGTTACAGCGCGTATTTACAGCAAACCTGCTTAGCATGTTCCTAGAGGCGATACTAGCGCCACACGTATGCGCTGAGCGCGAAATTTGCATAGACGTCATCTTACAGATGTACTCTCACCGCCTACCAACTGTCGTTTATCTAACACAAACCCTTCTCGGTGTTGGGATTTTTTTCCGTCAGTGTATAAAGCACCTCGTTTCCTATACCAGAAAGTTCATTCAAGCGAAAAAAGTGTAATACCTAAAAGACTTTAATCAAAAAACTATAGTGAAATACAAACAAAACATTTTAGTATCAAAATTAACAAGCTGTGGTTTGAATTTCAGTAGTGACGTTCACAAACCTTAACAAACGCTTTGGCAAAGGCCACGGAAGAACTTTGCACTTTGAAAGTGCTTGAAACAATTTAGGCCCGAAAATGGAAGTTTTACTGCGGGCAATTTTGACAACAATTTTGTAGGGAGAACAAAAAAGGGAAGCAATTTTCAATAAATAAGTAAAATAATTCGAAATAATTCGCCAGCTTTACTTATTAAAGATTGCATGACAGGAAATCAGCTGCTCGTGATGGCTTGAAGGTCCGAGCATTAGTTCCAATGTGTACATGGCAACAAAAAATATGAAAGAAATGTCAGTTCGGTTAACGAAATTGCCATACCAATAAGGATAAGGAGTTATGCATTGTCGTCGTTCTGCAGATCCTTCGGAATTTCATGCAGTAATGGATGTCCTTCTCTGTGACTTTTATATGTGCAAAATATTGTGGCATGCTGTTAAATGTTTTTTTTATATTCAAGTGTAAATAATTTCACAATTTTTTTTTGCTTGTTTTGTGACACAATACTATTAGCTAACTAATGTGCTATATTTTCGTGTAAATCGAGAAAGGTTTTTGGGCACTTTAAAATGGCAGTTATATGTAGCATTTTTCGTTTTTTGTAGTCCATTGTCTGTTTGCCATTAACACCGTTACTTGTCATTTTAATGTTTTATACCTTACATTTTCTTACAGTCGTGTTACAATTTGTGTTTCTGTTGTAACAGATTTAATTTAAAACACTAAAACATAAATCAAAAATATGGATCAAGGCGAAAATAACCGAACCACAGGCAGCCGAAACAATTCAGAATGAACTTCAACAAAGGTTTAAATTACTAATCCTAAATGTAAACGTTTTAACCAATGAAATTTCCATAGCAGGGAGAACACTATTACAAAAATGTTTCCTTCAACAATAAAAAGTGTTGCCCTGATTGAAAAATTGCCCAAAAGAGCGCGAGCTTAGTTGTGTACTATTTAATTTGCACTCCCCTTGTCAAGAACACACAATTCGCCTACAAGCGAATAGTGGAAAATTCAAAACTATAATGAGGTAGAGCTCAGCATGCATTCAATGATCACGAAAAACTTTCCGCCGGTCGCGAACACGCTGTTTAAATGAATGCATTACGTTTTTTTACCACACTTAAATGTGAATACGCACCTTAGCGGTTTCTTATCAGTAAAGGAAGTATACTTTATTAATTTCTATGATAAAAGGATTTCTTGAGAAAAAGAAAAACCTTATTTGTTTAAATAAACAATAACACATGAAAAACAGCCAGAAGAACAGCAATACTGCCACAGGGGATGAAATAATTCTGGTTAAATATACTGCCCACAATTGCTAAGCACCCGGAAATAAATACAACGGCTGCAATCATTCAACAGGTAAATGTTAGAGAGAACAGTAACAATTTCGCTTTATACCAATAACAGTGAATTTAATTTCTGTTCACCACTCATACATCATTCAGTGTGAATTGTCTTTTATTGAAAACACAATGTTCACTTTTTTGATGAAAAAATTTTAACATTTTGATACTTTTTAACAAAAACACCAGTTATATTTCACAAACTTTACTAAGCTATATATCATCTTTTAGTTAAAATGTAAGGTTCGTGTAGCACTTTTCGCCGGTCCGTTAACGCGGTGGTCTAAGGGCTGGCTTATGACCATTTGTCCGCGAAGGATCCGGGTTCGAATCCCGATGAGGGATGGATGTTGTGTGTGTCTTACGGCACTGGTTCTTTCCCTTCCCTGGAACCAGTGAGTGTAAATTAGGGACGGACAATTGATTATAGCCCATTGAGTTGTTCACGGCGGTCATTAAAACTCCAATCAAAATCAAATAAATGAAATAGTAATTTTTACATTTTATGAAAATAAATTATTTTGGTAGTATCACAAAAAGAGTAAATTTGGATGCAAAGAGAGAGTTCAAAATTCATCGACCATCATTTTCATGCTTTATACCAAACACCTTACCACTATATCAAATTTTCCTGTATTCTTCCTGCTGTGATAATACTCTTTAAAAATTTCAAAAGAAATGAAAAATCTCGGTTGAACTTTTCTGGAAAATTGAAATGTAAATATTACTATATTGTTTTGTGAAATACAGTGAAATTTCTCAAGATATTCAATAAGTTATCTAATAGACATACAGCAGTACTTATTTCCCTGGAACGTTCATTTAACATTCCAGGTTAATTTAGGAAATTTTAAGGGACAATATGTAAGCATTAAATAATGACATTTGGAGCTATCGGATTTAAGAAACGCACATTTCATGAAAATGAAGAACTTTGATACTATAAATCAATTCAATAGCTTTGTGTAAAACTGATGCATTTGGAAATACCATAATATATATATATATATCAGCAACCATGGTGGAATAAAATATAATTGAAAATTTCCTATGTGTTATGTAAATGATCTTGTTTTTTAGTTTCTCGGAATGCAATCTTGATTTCCATCTGTCGCCTTGACTTTTGATATCAAGATAAATTTAATCATTTAAATGGATTGAACCAACCTACAGCAGAATTTTTCAAAGGCGATTATAAGCTGTACAAACATAATAATTCATATCATTGGTAGCCAATATAAACAACTGGATCTGAAGATATATAGGTAACGTATTCATTGAAAAACTTTGCTGATTTGTAATTTTCGTTATATTTTCTAAACGTTGAACTGCAGACTTCTACCAAATATTTACAAAAATTTAAACAGGCAAATATTCTCTTCAATCAAAAACATATTTCTAAATCTCAGTCATTAGAAGTGATTTATTAAAAACATATATGTATAAGATATTTGTTATCTAGAGCAATTTTTCTTTATCAAACGTCTTGAATTTGTGTCAAATCTCATGTTTTCTTTAAAAGTATAATGATAACAATATAAAGTTCGACCTCTCGCTTAATGTCAGTAACTACATGAGGGCCTAAATATGTTCTCAAAACGCTGAATAATCATCTATGGATTTTAAAATATCATAAAACTCAAAGCTGTAAATTTACGCTGACGTTACAAAATCCCCTTTTTAGCATGTCTTTTGTAAAAAAAGATCGTGCTTCTATTATCGGTTTGTCCGTCCGTCCGTCCGTCTGTACCCACGATCTCTCAGCAAATATTAGTCAGATTTGAAAATTCTTTTTGCATTGGGAAGATTAAAATATGCAAATGACGATCCGTTATTTCGTTTTTTTTTACGATGTAGGATTTCGCCGGTAGAGGGCGTAAACACAGATGATGTCGAATTCAAAAATACGTTTTATTCCACATATTTGCTTCTAAACATCCGATTGAAAAAAAAAATTATATCTTTCGATTCCATTTATGTCGAAGAGTATTTTACATATAGTTACTTTTTAAAATTATGCATAGATTTTCCGCTAGGGGAGTAAAAGTAAATTACATTTTCCCCGAATGCTTTTCTTCTAAAACTCCGATTTGAAAAATGTTTTCTTCAGTGGATACATCTCCTGATTCAAATTCTTTTGCATATAATTTCAAATTTTTGGTAAAGAATACTTTGACGACCAGGAGGCCTAAGTGTTAAGTTTTGCTTCTGATGTATGTGCTATAAAATCAGAGCTTCTAAAATATCGATTAAAAATTTATTTCGTTAACTGATGCCACTCACATCGATAAACCTTTTCGGAATATTTTCTTCTCAAAATATTCCATAGTTTCTCCACCATAAGGCTTAGATGTACATCTCATTTTTGTCAGTATCTCTACTTCTAGGAGACCGATTTTAAAAATTCCTTCTTTGTTGGATAGTGTTTTCCGCTGGTGAATTTGTTGCTGATGTTTCAGATTTGTTGTTTTTGCTGCGAAACTGTTTAGCGAAGACCGAAGCCATTGGCAGGTATATCGCCATTTGGATGGGTTTTAGGTTGGAACAATTGTACTCCTGTATGAAGCGGGCTTTTAGACAAGCCGTATCGCCGCGCATGTGTAACGGAATACACGAAATGCTGGACGCTTCAAAGTGAGCTTCTTTACAACTTTTCTTCGCGGAAAGACGCATTCGTTTGCAGTACTTTTTTGCCCAATGATTCGAATCGAATAATTGCATTGATCAGAATTAAAGTGAGAAAAAGCGAACTGCAACTGAGAGCACAGGGCAAATTATGGGTTTGCAGTTATTAGCGTTCAATTTTCCTGATACAGCATTTCGTCATCATTTACGGAATATGCGTTCAATGTTTGAGGATAGAACACGCAGAGACAAATGTAACGGTATCTGAAGGCTTTTAAGTGAACGCAAAATTACTACTGAAGTTCTTTTAATAACCCGTCATGGAGATATTAATGCAGCTGGCACTCTCTCATCGGATCTAGGAGACGAAAGCGACTACTCTACCTGATATCTTGAACAGATCACTTTCTGGCAGATTGAGAATGTATAAAATTAATTAATAGAATATTTATACTGCAGAACACGCTCAGTAAAACGACCTCAAGATCATGGAAGGAAACGGATCCTTATATCTGAAGGTCGTTTGAAAGAGCGATGTAAATAAAGAAACGTCATGCGTGTCCTTGTTTTTACTTTTTACGATGTAAAAAGAAATGTCATAGCCTGAAACTTCGTTTAGAACGTCAACAGAAAAAGCAATTTTCAAAATTTACTGTATTTTAACAAAGATTGTTTAGAACAGCAGTAAAATATTCATATGAAAAGTCTTATTACGATTTATAATGGACTACATTTATTGCTTCAAAGGCTTTAAAAGAATCTTTAGGACTTTATTTCCTAAGTCAGTTGCTATTCAGAAGTACTCGTTTACATCTTCTTCGACATGTAGGAAATCAAGAGTCACTTGAAATGCTTGTTAAATCAATTACTTGAATGCTTGCTAAATCTCGGGCAGGGGAGGTGCATCATCTTTCATCATCTGCAGCTGAAATTCCATCCGAAATGTTTTTCAGTTTCTGTGTGAATTAGTGTCCAAATTTTAGATCCCCTGACCGTTCTACGTTTGTATCAGCACTAATGTATCCGTCAACATTTATCTCTTCTTGAAAACACACAACTTTCTTTAAGCATCCGCATAAATTCATCACTTCCGCTTTCATCAATTTTTTTCTGCTTGGCGCAGACATTCTCTTCTGTCAGATTCTCACCAGAACCAGTCACAAATGAAGGTGCTCTTCCTTCCTTGGTCAATCATGAATGATGAAAATAATTGGCAATTGTTTGTGGATTAGTGATTGCCAGGCAGTATGTGTCAAATGAATCACTCCAAGAATAACAATCACATGTTCTATTCAATTATTTTCTATAGCGATAGTGATGCATTTATTTAGAATTTTTTGGTAGCACTCATAACTTTGAGTGAGACTTCATTGATATTCTGAAGTACGGAAGTTATATTAGGTGTAAGAAATTCTATTTGAATGGCTTTTAAGTTTCTAATTTCAGGTTGCGCTATGCAGTTTTCAATAGTCAAGAGAATCTTCCATTATTTTTTTCCTTTTTTTGTGAAAATTCTGCACCCACTCTTCGACAACGCTGAACGTCTTCCGCAACTTGTTTTCGGGCTTCATATGTTGCTGGCCAATAATGCACATCATTAAAACAATGATATTTCTGTGCATTACCATTTATCCAAAATAGCTTTTAATTCTTTGAGATATTTGCAGATGAAAGTACAGTTATTTACTGTCGGTCATACTTTCTGCCTTTGCGTTTTTATAAAAGCAAGGGTTTCAATTTGTTTTTGTTAGAAAATGTGCCCTGGGTCGACGTGTATGTGTTTATATTGAATATGTTGCGAAAAGGAGGGTTTCTCTACCGAGCGTCTACTGCATAATACAAAACTCCTTTGGGAAAGCGAACTGAAAATTGGCATTGCTATACTACTGCAAATAGTAATAATATTCCTTCAGACTGCTAAATATTTTTCTCATAACCTGTGAAACTCTGTATTTCTTTCAACTGTAAAAAAGACGAAGAGTTTGGAAATAAAGTTTAGGCTTCCGTATTTTCTAGATCCTATTAGGAATCCAAAGTATAAATTACTTATTCGTGTAATAGTCCTTCATTTATTTCTGCAGAGGAAGCAATTAAATAATTGAGAAGAAGAAAAATGTAAGAGAAACACCACCAAACTAATCGACAAGCAGTAGATAACAAAAGCTGCTTCATTGATTAGGCAATAACTCTAGAATTCCTGTGGATAATGCGATTGAATTAGTATTCGAAAGAATAAAGTTTTGCCACATATTTATGATTCACATCATCCATAGGCGGAGATAGAGGATAGAGCCTATTGCTTGGGGGAGGGGGGGGCACGATAAATATTTCGGGGTATTAGGTGGGGCGAATTGTTGTGATCCTTGATCCCAGAAGATAAATGTCATGCCAAGACCTGCAATTGTCAACAGTACAAAAACGATACGTTTGACGATGACCTGTGACATCGTACCAATAAGAACCATCGTAGAATATATTTTAATACTTAGGATTAAATGTTTGGAATGGCGGCTATTTTGTAACGATGAAAATTACATGGAACATTGTAACTAAGAGATAGATGATTTAAATAAAAACAATGAATTATTTATATTTGTTTTAAATTATTCAATCCATAATAAAATTACATTAACACAGCCAGACTATAATACCAATAAAAATCACTTACATAATGAGTCTGGTTCTGAATCAGTGGTCAGTGCACAAACTACTATTGCAAAGCAATCCTTCGTTTTCACATTTCGAGTTATATTTATCACTCAAGGCATCTGGGTCCAAATCTTTAACTATATCTGATTCTGAAAATAAAATCACCAAGTTAGATAATCGTTCCTGATTCATAGTAAATCTTAACCAGTTATTAATACGGCGCATTGCCGAGTACGACCGTTCACAGGTAGCACTGTTAGATCGCAAAGTTAAACAGACCTTGAGGAGTTTCCGTATGTTCGGATAAAGGTCTATGTCCTTGTTCAAAAGGTTTTTTTTCATATCTCTAAGAACACTTTTAAGGGGCCTCTGCTTTAAACTGACACCCGAGCTTTCCATCACGTTTCTCATAACAGACATTTCTGCTTTCAACATTGCGTGATCTTTTCGTGACACCGAATAGGTGTCAAAAAAGAACTTGGGAACCTTCCTCGTTTAAACGAAGGAACTCCTCACTAGACTCTGCGACTTGAAGAGCATCACAAGTAAATCTTCTCATTTCTTTTAGCAAAATATCCAAAACAGGGTAGAAGAAATTGCATCTGTAATTTCGTTTCAATTGAGATTCAGCATTTTCGATTTCTTCAACTTTTGCACTTACTCCTTCGTTCCTCATTCTTTGACCGACAGATGACAACACAGCATAATGATCTAGCTCTTTCGAAATCATCCGGGGCAGTTTTTGTTTTTGAACCTCCCAATCTTCTACTTCCATTTCACTTGTAACAGTTGTTATGTCGAGTTCACAGTCTTTTCCGAAAACTTTCACTTCTTCCCATTTTTATTCCCAAGCTACTTCATTTCTATGCGAATCAAGTTCTTTAATTACTCCACTGGCTGTCTTAGCACATTGTGTGATACAATTGTCCCCTCTCTGGTATGCTTTACTTAAGATAGTGATAAGAGACAAGTATTCAGCAAAATCAACCATGCAAATAATGAAATCAAGTGATTTGATAGACATTAGGAGTCCTCTTGCTTCTACCGCTTTAGAGTGTCTCATGTCTGCCGCTGTATCGCTTAATACATCCACAATTGCCATGTGGTTTCGCTTGACAGACAGCACAGTTGTGGCCCTACAAGACTAGCGCGTGTCGCTCAATTTATTTATTTCGTGAGGTCCTGGCGTTTTGATATTTCTTTCTTTTTGCACAGCTCGGAACATGGCATGAGTGTCTGGATATGAGAAATACTCATACAATGACTGCATAACGTTGGAAAAATTACAGCTCAAGTTATTGTCCTTGCAAGCAGCCACCAGAACCAGGTTGACCTTATGTGCCAAGCAATGCACATACATCGCAAAAGAGTGATTTTCTGTTATAATTTCTGCAGTCCGTTTTTCACTCCAGACATGACACTGACCCCATCGTATGACTGGCCAACCATCAGGGTATGGGTTCTTTTCACTCGTCGACCATGAGTGAAAACAACCCAGCTTCGTCTACCTCGTTCACAATTGTTTTCAAGACTTCTTATCTGACAATTTGTGACAATTCATTCTGTATACAATGAATTTCAAAATTATGGTTCCGTTCATACTTGTCTTTAAATTTTTCGTCATATTTACAAAAAAGTTCACACAACTCTAACAAATTGCCCGTGTTGTGGGATTTACTGGACTCGTCATGGCCGCAAAGTGCCAAGTCCTGCTTTGCCAAATACAGAAGAATATCCAACACCTTTTTTAAATATTCACGGTTTTCAGTTACAAGTTCTTTATGAGCCGCACATATTTTCGTAGCAACTGTCTCTGTCAATTTCCTAAAATTAACCCATTTCGACAAAAATGAGTGCGCTGCACTAACTGCATTTTTTTCAACTTTTCACCTTCTTTTTTCCAATTTTTCATTCCTTTTTCTGTGTACAAATCCTATTTGTTACTTGAAGGAAATTGCCTACATGCATAACAAAATGCAGCATCTTTGTTTCACACTGTATTCTAGCCATTGAAACTTTTTTAAATACGAAGATATAAAGCAACGTTTAGTGCCTGAGAAGTCTGAAAACTGATACTGTAGTAAGACTGGGCGAGATGGACTGCTGTGCAAATCATCCAGATCGTCCATGAACTCGACAGAAATACATGGTTCCTTTTTAGGAAGATCTCGTTCTCGTAGCTTTTCACATGTTGAAGTTTGTAAACTACGCATAGACGGTGTTTGCGAGTTATTTGACTTTGAAAAGAAATAACGTATGTTTTTAGAACATTTGTTCATGATTAATTTCTTAAAATGTAGATACTAAATACAAGCCCATAGCACAATAACATTTTACCACACGCAAAAACAACAGCTTAAGCCTGAGACCACGCCCACAAGCAGTCAAATACTATGCTAAGAATAGCACACCGGCGGAGCTTCATGAAAGGGGGGGGGTCAAAAAAGGCTCGCTCGAGACTGGGAGGCGCAGGCGTTTGTCCAATCAATGACGGGCAGATCATCTGTCCGAGTCCCACGTTGATTGGCAGTGGCAGGATTGGCGGTTGTTATGAGCCTGAAGTCATAGCAACTGGATTACATCGGATTAGATTGAAAGTTGACGTTCTGCTGTACAAAGGAGCCCATTTTGACTTTTTGAGACAGCTTAATTTGTCATTGGCATAATTGTTGGGGAATGCGTGAGAACGACATTTGTTGGTTGTTTATATTTCGTTCAGAGACCGGTTCACATTCAATAATTGTCTTGGTTATAGATATAGACTATCTCTATCGTAGAAAAATTCATTAATTTCTCCTCCAACGTTGGGGGGGGGGGGCAATGCCCTCCCATGCCTCCCATAACTCCGCCCATGATGTTAAGATATCGATTCCAATTTCATTTCATGTTTTAAAAAGGACTTAATCCTAGACGTTCATAAGCCTGCTCTATTGCGCATGTCTGTGGTGACGCACACCATCTCCCACGTATATAAACAGTTGTCATCATGTTAACACTCACACCTGATGTAGAGATTGTTAGAGTCTCGAAAGTGCTTGGTAATTTAATCATGTGTGTTATTAACCCTTGTGTTCAAATTAAAATTTTTAACTTTTAATCGTGTCGAAGCCGGCTTAGTTTTTCTGGCATTACCGATGCAGCACGAAATTGAACATTGTCTTGTTGATGATGTCGACCCCTTTTATGCGTGGTATAGTGTTCTAAAAAGGTCAAAAAGATTAGGAAGAAAATTAACAATATTCTGTTATTCCATTTCTTCCTCCCGTTCAGAGACAAAGACGGCGTTAGATATTACTTCGTCATTCACAGTAAATCATTAAATGTGGACTCTAATCTGTTTCCAATATTGTTTTCCAATTTTTGGCATATAAGTTGACATTTGTTTCCACAAAAAATAGTGCTAAAATGTCCTGGTCTTACATACCGAAGGTTACTAACACCGACAGGTATGTACATGCATATGTATGCTGATATAAATGGCTGCAATGAGTTAAAATATTATCGCTTTATCTTAAGTACAGTAATTGTAGTTTTAGGAGTTTCTGTACAATGTCTTGTACTGGAAATGCTGGTACATCATTGCCATCATCATTATTTTCAAGGTAGCTATTCACTGTTGGTTCAAGGTCTCCCAAATTTCATCCCCAACGCTCTGTCTAGCACTAGTCTAATCCGTGTGATTCCCGCATGTTTTGGAATTTCGTCCATCCATTTTCCATGTGGTCTTTTCTCTGGGTCTTTTCCTGTTCCTTAGAATCCACTTCAAAATGTAGGTTGTCCATCGACTCTCCTTCCTTCTGGCAATCTGTCTCGCCCATTGCCAATTCCGGCATTTTTTTTTCATCATGTATTCCACTTTTATCATTTTACTTGTCCTCGAGTCTTCTTCTTACACTTCCTGGCTACAGCACGCACGACTCTCTCCATGGTTCCTTCAGTTGTTTGAAGTCTTTGTATGTCTTTCTTAGTTATATGTCGGTTCCATAATTTAAGGTCCACATATCTATTCCGTAAGTTAAGGTCCAAGTATCTGCTCTATGCTTGTATATAATATTTTTATGTATATTATAATTTATGTTTCCCCATTGCTAACTACGCTCGTGTGGTTTTGATGAGCTGGAATTTCTATCGTGCTAGTCGTGTTTTGTTTGACATGAACGGGACCTTTTCATTGTTGGGATAACGTGAAAGAATCTGGAGATTCAACAAGTGCAATGTACATATGCTAAGCGTTTGGTTTCTCATGAACATATTGTGCCATACCTAGGCAAAATAGATACTATGCTATTCTTTAACACGGTTTTACACTCAAGGTGGAGGATATTACAAATATTATACTTAGCGATACACCAGGGAAGAATTTTAGAAATCAGATGCACTAAGTATATAATAAAAATGATAAAAATAATGTTCCATCTTCTAAAACCGTAATTGTTAGCGTTCGCGTTGTTAGCTAAGCTTCCTAAATTACAGGTCGTGTTGTTGGCCTTACATTGCTATTCCAAACGGATAATATGCAATTCTTGAAATGCTATTAAGATTTCCTTCACGAGGCTCTTTCTCGAAAAAATAATCGCTTACTGAACTAGGTAAAACAGCAATCTTATACAAAAAATTAATTGCAACTAATGACGTGCTTTTCGGTATAATTTTAATAACATTTGAGAAAAGCATTCTAAGTTTTTCAAACTTGTAAAGCCCATTACCAAATTTAAACTTCATAAAATTACGATCAGCAAAATTTTTAGGCATATCAGTATGCGTTCGGAAAGACTGTGACTTGGTCTTACTGAGTAATTTGCAATATATTAGTTAGGTCCAAATTTCTACATTTAACTTCAAGAAAGGAATTACCGTGCAACGCCAAATTTAGCTTAACATTTCTCATGTCTAATGTGCACTGGTAGGACAACATTTCCATACTACAAACGACAAACCGTCTTCACACGAGATATAAAAGTGTTTTATGATGGAATAAAAATTTTAATGATTGTTAAAAATTTAAAAGCGTGAGACCTTTCGGGTTCTGCCAACAGGTCTCCATCCTCAGACGCAATGAACACATACAGTGGAAGAGGCAGCTGATAAGTAGATACATGAATGAACAGATGACGTACAATCAATCGTCATGAGGTATATTGCGCATGTCCAGTCATTAAAAGCAAAAACATAGTCATTAGCTAGTAGAAACTATGTTCATAAATCTGTAAGCAGATATTTTTAAGGCCGAGGGATGTTTCTTGGCAATTCATTATTACAGCAAGTTTCAGATAATTTATCGATGTACAGGCTTTCAGTGAATAACAGTTGAGATTTTGTATGAGGAGCAGTTAGCATTTTAGAATTGTCCCAAATGGGAATGTAAGTTCCCTTGGTTAAAAGTCGGGATAATGCAGTGGAAGTTAAGCCATTACGATTATCATATTTGTGTTCTTTGAGACGGCGTTTAAGGGTCCTGACAGTGGAACCGATGTAACATTTGCCAGTGAAATCCGGTGTTAGAGATTTAAGAGGAACGAGATATGTTCCATGTCTCGGCAGGTCAGTAAGTCGGTCACGGTCTTTTTTAATAGATGAAAATAAGTTAAAACTCTGATCCAAAAACTCAAATCATGGTGATGGCAAATAACCTTTAAAGGTCTGACAATTGAAGGAACAAAGGGAAAAGAACCAACAAACTTGCGAATGTTTTGCGAATGGGACGATTACCAATTCAGGTGGTCGAAGCAGAACGAAAGAATCTGCTAGTCAATCTGTCGATCAAAGATTTAGAGGAACCAAAAGATTCCGCCAAATTACGATAAATATCTAGTTCAGTCCTCTGAAGCTAATAGGTGGAAGATTGTGAAAAGGCACGACGAATTAAGAAATTTAAACCAGAGAGTTTATAAGACAAGGGATGAGATGAAATGAAGGGAATAATAATGGGACATGAACTAGGTTTCCTGTATACACTGAATGACACAGAACAAGAGAAGGAGCGCTGAAGTTTACAATCCAGAAACGGTATGCAATTATCAACCTCCAACCCAACGGTGAACTTGATGGAGGGATACTTGGACGAAAGGCGCTGTACAAAAGAGTACAGATCCTCTTGAGAGGACGGCCAGAAAATAAGGATATTATCAACGTATCTGAGAAAGAAAAGAGGTTTATTTGGAAACGAACTAATGACCTCACGCTCCAATTCCTGCAATAAAATTTCGGCAAGAAGGGGGAGAGGGGGATCCCATGGGAGCCCCCGAACACTGTCTGTAAATAACATGATCAAACTGAAAATAAGACCATTTATATATTAATTGTAATGCTGACAATTACGGCCTGAATTTCAGAAACAGAAAGAGCTGCTTGATATAGAAGTTTATCGTAAATGAGATTATGAACAGCCGGTAATGGAACATTGAGGAAAAGTGAAATAACATTGAAAGATGCCATAAAATATGGAGTGGAATTAGAGGAGCAGAAAGCTTTAATTCTGTCTAAGGCGTCCGTCGTACTGAAGATTGAGTAAAGGGAGTTACTAGTCAGAGGTTGAAGAAAACGTTTTAAGGCAGACTGTAATGGCCGAGTAGGGCTAGCTGAAACGGAAACCATAGGTCGTGCGGAAAAGCATACTTTGTGAAGTTTAATCTTTCCAAATAACTCGGGAACCCGAGGACCCAGATGTGGATGCATGTGGTTGGAAATAGCGGAAGTTAATGAGGCATGATTACGCAATCTGCCAAGAGCAGCAACAGTAGTTTGCGTGGGATCTTTAGGCAAGATTTGGTGTTCAACGGCACTGACGGCTTCCTTCATTTTGTGAAGGTAGTCCGCTTGATTGCGTTAAACAATGTGGCTGGATTTGTCGGCCGAAGCAATGGCCAAGTCCGGGTTGTCTTTCAGTAACTTAAGTTCTCTCTGCACCACAAGAAAATCCCGGGGTATCATGTTTGTTAGTCCAGAAGAAGATTTCTTTAAGATGTTCAAGAATTTGAACCTGATGACAGTGACTGTATAATGCTTTCCAGTTTAGAAATGTCCTGTATTTGATCCGGGTATGGCAGTGACTGTATAATGCTTTCCAGTTTAGAAATGTCCTGTACTTGATCCGGGTATAGCAGTGACTGTATAATGCTTTCCAGTTTAGAAATGTCCTTAACTTTACGGAGTCCTGAAGGGGGTAAGCAAATTTGGCGCCACGGTTCAAGGCTGTAATTTGAATAAAATTTAGTTGAATGTCACTCAAGTTCCTAAACAACGGTGTGGCCTCATGGATGTCTATATCGAGTTCCCAATCTCCGGTAGGGAGGCCTAGAAGGGATCTCAGAAGACACAAGTTGTGTAGTTTCTTGATATGATTGGCAGTACGTCGCTCAGACTCCGTATTACATGATGCAGGAACAGTAATTCATTTCCACATAGTGTAATTTTAAACGGTTTCCGCTGCTATAGCAGCAGTACATAAAGTTTACGTACTACTATTACAATACTGTTGCTTTGACGTAAAAAAACAATATAATATA
This sequence comes from Macrothele yani, assembly GCA_039090855.1. Taxonomy (NCBI): domain Eukaryota; kingdom Metazoa; phylum Arthropoda; class Arachnida; order Araneae; family Macrothelidae; genus Macrothele; species Macrothele yani. The sequence continues at coordinate 9,390,666 of CM077033.1, forward strand.
TTGCGAACTTCAGTTTAAAATTGTACTTGGCGTTAAATACCTTTCTTTTTCTTTTACTAACTCGATTATCCAGGTTTAATAAAAGACTTCTAAAGAACCATCGGCAAGAAGTAAAAGAGAAAAATATGGGTTCTATTTTTAAAGCTCTCGGCAGAATCTCATGAAACAACAAAACATCGTTCAGTCCTATGAGGAAGGATAAATTCCGAAACCAAATATTAAAAAAAATACGGTAAATGGTTGCTTTTGAACTTTTCTTTTGTAAATTATTTCAATTTCCATTCAACAATTTTCTTATCCTTCAGTAAATTTTAAGCCTAAAAATTTTACATTCAGTAAATTTCGTATTCCTTAACTTATTATTTAGTAAAATGTTTTAAACATGATATATATATATAAACATAAAAAATTGTTTTGTGATAATGTTGGCTTTAATAAAGAATTCTAAAAAGGGCGTATCACGCCATTTTTAATCTATAATGCAAGTTCTGAGATTCCACTAATAGAATTTCTCTAACACTTGCACAAAGATTTATAAAATATAAAACACTGAATTTGAGTTCGTGGTTAGCGCAATTCAACACAAAAATGAATTGCGCAAATAACAAAATTAGACATTTCAACACTAAAAATAGGTTCTCTTAACAAAAGGTAGTTTTACAACTAAGGCTTCACTCGAAATTACAAATTTCCAAGTAAATTTCTTGGAACACCTGACAATTAAAAAACTTTTGTATCATTATATATATTTACTTTTGAAAATAAATAATATTTCTTTTGCATCTACGAGTACTTGTCGTTCTCACAATTTTCGTACTTTTTTTATAAATATATTGAAGTTAGGAATTTAAAATGTGCTACCTCCTTGTACATTGGGTTTAAGATAGTAAGGTGAAAAAATTGTATGTATTAAGGAATGCATTTCAATCTGATGTTTTGGTGGAATACTTATAGAGGGCAAATGTTACGCCGTTTTTCATACATGGATGACATGTTGAACTTGAAATATCCCTTTGTGATTTTTTTAGGTTTTTGCTTTTGACAACGCTTTATCATGAATATATCTGGTTTAAAAGGCCTAGTCTGAAGGGAAAATGGGAACAGGAAACGGCGAGGTCTTAAGGGAGAAATTAAGTTGGTTCCAGACAGCAGTTACAATCCTCGAGTTTCTGTTCAAATTACAAATAACAAATTTTTCCAATTGGAAATTTCTAAGTAGCACATTTGCCTTACAATTTCCCGCAAGTGTAATATTTTTGTGTTTCAAAATGGAATGTAACAGTCACCACTGAAACGAGGGGAAATCAGGAAAAAATGTCTTTTGGAATTGTTTCCATACTGTGGTAGTTCTCGTTATTAGATAGTTCAGGCACATCTGTATAACAAGAAAATCTTCTGCGTAATATCTATACTCTGTTTGAGATTTCCCGACATCTTGAAGTAGAAAAAAATTATTCCAGACACGATGCAAGGAATTTCTTTACTTCTCCACTAATTACCTAATACAGATGTATGAAAATCCACATGCAAGACAGTTCTCTGTTTAATTGAAGAGAAAGAAAAGGGATAGCTGGGATAAATTTCAAGAGACTAAGTTTACCGAAAGCAGAAACAACGGTAATCACAATGGTATATGTGCGGAGCTTCATTTTTTAATTTGAAGACACTTCCACTGATCATCTATGATAAAGCTACGAAGAATGGTATTACCGCTTTCATGCCCACGCGCATTTTTCAGATTGTCATTTTCTTGCTCTCGGACTTCTCCTGACCTCAGCCAATATCACAACATCCAAGACGTTCATAGAAAATTGATGTGTCGTCATCTATTATCTTCAGCTGCAAAGTTCCGTTTCTTTCTGTTTCGGAAATCGTTACAAAAAAAAAGCGTTACTTTTTTTTCTCAACAGAATTTACCGAAACATCATTACTCATGGAATGAAGAATACATTTTTACTTTACATACCTACAGTTTTTGAATTGAAGTTCATTTATTACCAATTCATTAGTCCATTCGCAATAAAATACTGCAAATTATTTCTACGGAGAACCATATTTTGAAACCCACTATATTGATCCTTTAGTGACCTAGATATTGTTCCACCAAAGAAGTAATTATCACATGCAGTATAATCTCTTGTCTTGTGACGTACTACAGAGGTGAAAACATGTGTCAAGACGATAAATCGGCAGCGAGACATTCTGTTCTCGTAGCTCAGTTGGGAGAGCGACTTACTCCGGAGTCAGGGGACACGGTTTCGATATCCGGCGCGGACAAACCTCTATTTTCACACTCTACAATACGTAATTTTACAACACGGGTTCGATACTCCTTGCGAACAAACCAGAGTTTTCACAATCTACAACAAGTTATTTTACAATTCAACTTCAATATCACTAAAAGTCTTAAGTTTAATGCACAGTTAACAATATTTTCATAACTGAACTAAAAAATGTGAACTGAAGTAGGAAATGAAACTATATTTTTCTGCGATTATGCGTATTCAACATATGAAGTTCCATTCAATTGATATCGCTCCGATTTCCGTAGTACATATGCTACCGGCAATGTCGGAAATCAGTCCTTGTGCTTCTGAACAATGACTTTGCCAGGGAAATCTGTAGAATGCCGAAAACGGGACGTAAAGGTCTGAAACTCTTAGATTTTCACACACATCCTAGGCATTCTATACAGTGCCAAAAGGCAAATCTGCAAAGTATAAAATACTCCCGTCAGTGACTTGTTTTTTTTTCACGTGACGAAACACGGGACTTTCAATTCTAGCGTTCAGGGCCACCAAAGCGCCGCCTATAACGTTTTTTTCACTTGGCGAAGCACGTGAGGTTCAACGCTCGGTCAAGCGCACAGTATTCAGGATTATCACCTTTTGCATTTCTGTCTTTGTTCGGCAGTGACAAAACACGCGAGTTTCAATTTGCCCAGCAGACGTTAGCACATACTGTGTTTTATGAGAATGGCGGAGCAAAGTGTAGTGTCAACGAAATGTCGTATACTTTATATATCTTCCTTGATTTTCATATACGTACTTTCAGTAAAGCCATTTCAATAAATCTGTTTTCATACTTTGTCTAAATAGTCCTTGTCGTTTCATATAATGCCTAGGATTTATATAAAATACCTAGAAGAGGTACATACAATATTATTATTAGGAATTTCACTAATAAAAAAATTGTCGTCAACATCATAGCAAGAAATGTTAAATTTTCGCTACCTTGCGACGAAGCTTTGGCAATGAATATGAAAAATGATGCTGAAGTTTAGATTTACACCTACTTGTAGAAACCAGGTTTTCCACATTATGAACATATTATGCGAGACCTGAGGTTTGTTCTGCAGTAAGTTATACACAGTCGAGTCAGATCAATGTGACCCCCTCCTCCTTTTTATGTCAACCGCGAGTAGCCAATGAAAGAAGGCCCGTGTCGTAAGCTGGATTATTAGGAGGGGGTTATAAGGTGTGCTGTAAGCATTCTGAAAACATTCCACTCGTTGCTTTCGTGGATAAAAGGAGAGATTTATTAGAATAGCAAAAAAAGATTAGTATGTTTTTTTCATGCCAAAAGTGGCAATATTTCAGAAACAGCACAGTATGTAAATTGTACGCGTGCTGCTGTGGTTAAAGTGCATCGTGATTGGAGAAATGGCACCATTGCGAACAAGCGGCGTGGAAGCTGCGGATCACCAAGCGCCATTGATGTGAGAGGTGAATGTTGGCTTCGATGGTGCGGGAGAGTATTATCCTCAGGTTACAGTGGATCAACTAATTACCCAAATGAACTAGGGGGCAATATGAAGTGTGTATAACACAACAATTCAGCGAACCCAGCTGCGTATGGGGCTCCGATGCAGACGGATGGCCACTGCACCTATGCTGACGAAGGAGCATGGGCACCAAAACCTCACGTTTGCACGGAGGTATCGGAATTGGATCTCGGCTGATTGGTAAATGATTACCTTCCCGATGAGTCACGTTTTCTACTTCATCGAAAGGATAAACTTTCCCGTAAAAGGCGAGACGCATAGGAGAATAAACACGCTTCAACTATTGCTGGAAGAATACAAGCTGGTGGGGACAGCGTCATGGTCTGTGGAATGCTTTCGTGACATTCGTTTGGTCCACTCGTACGTGTGGAAGACACTAGGAACCGAATTCGTTTTGAATCCATCCTTGCAGACGACGTAACGTACACCCATGGTTGCTGAGTTTCTTATTTGGGGTTGATGGGATCTTCCAGAACGACAATGTCTTAGTGTCACGCAGCTAGAAATGTCCAAAAGTGGTTGGAAAGCGCGGTGAATACTTCAAAGTACTTTCCGGCCCCCTAATTCCTCAGACTTAAACCCGATTCAGCATCTGTGCTACCACCTCAATAGTGTTGTTCACTCTAAGGATCCTATACCGCGTACGATCCGGCAGCTCTCAGGTGCATTGCTGTCAGCACGGCTCCATATAACTGTGAACAGGTTCCAACACCTTACTGAGTCACTGCCAGCTCATTTAGCTGCTGTCCATTCAGCACACGGCTGTTACTCTGAATATTATCTGGTGGTCACAATAATGTGACTCGACCGTGTATTTTCCCTATGATAAAATTTCAATATATTATTTTCCCTGCGATTTTGAAATATTGGAACGCATGCACAGTGTTGCTATTTACGCGCCTTATCGTGTGTGCCCCTTTTGGAATTGGAAAGTTAGATTCCGGACACAACAGCAGCAATATTGCAATTGAGTCCTGAAGGAATTTCTTTTCCCTCTGATCACCGATGCGTGATTTTGTCATGTGGTGAGAACATGAGCCTGTTCAAACAAAACGTTGATGGGACGATCTGCTCCCTGGGCTTCAGGCTATCGTTTTGGACTTTGGTTGATAGGACTCTAAGAGAATGCAGAAGCGCTCCATTGGGTCAAGTAAATGCTCATTTGAACAGCAGTTTCGAGAGAAAAATTTGAGCGTATGCAGCGCGCTGCACATTGCCGAGATTGGGTATTGCAGGAGGCGCCGTCTTGGTGAACCACTAGACTCTGCTAAAAACCGAAAGATTTGCCAGTCGTGAACGCTACGACACCAAACTTAATCTTTGACGATATGATAAAGGCGGGCTGGGCCGACGAATCGTCCTTTCAGCTAATGCGTGCCATAGAATTGCCGGAGTACGACTTAAAATTACAAATCTATGGATGACAGCAGTTTAGTTTTAATTATATTTAACAAGTGGGTTTGTCCTCATCCCTGTCATTAGGTTCCATATTACATCTATTGCAGTATTTGGGTGCCACTATGTATAATGACAACACTGAGAACTAGTAGCACCTGTACATGTTCATGGGTTTCCTGATAGACAGAGCTACTACCAGCAAGATAATCCCTCGTGACTTAAGGATCGGATCACCACAAAGCGTTTCCAGAAGTACCAAAATACCTTCGAATGCTAAATAACCACCACGATCACAAATTGATCAACTATTGAAAAAGATTGAAATAGCCATCCGTAACATAAATTCTCCTCCAGTGAACATTCTGCAAATGAAGGTGGCAATACGATACGCTAGAGGAAAGTATCAGCACCGCGTTGAATGGATGCTACATTGAGTCGAAGCTGTTTGGAGTCCAAGAACGTCTCAACCCTTTAGTAGTAGGTGTTCTTTACAATTTGCTAATTCAGTGTACGACCCAAGAATACATATAAAAGTTTCTCTTTTTCGCAACGGTTCCAAAACCAGTTCCATATACTCTAGCCTCACAATGAATAAACGAATCAGGTGAATGCACATCTTTGATGAATCAAGCGTTCTCCGTTCCAGTTACTTTCCGTAACTACGCTATTCCATTCCTCGCCTATCGAGACACATATGTGCTTAAATATGCTGAAAGACCTTGATTGGCATCTAGTTTCAGAGGATGACACCGCGGCACATAACACTCACAAGGGAAGGTGTCCATGTTCAAAAGGAAAACGTCCATCATTTCAGGTAATCCATCCGAAGCTGAGTGATTTCTGTAGCATATTCATTGCGATTCTAGTACGTTTTGGCAGCGTATCGTTATAAAAGCCGATGATTTTCCAATAAACTCTCAGACATAAATTTTTGTTAAATTCTTTATAAATTATTTTCAACAGAATAAGTTTTGATTAAAATAGTGTTTTTCCTTTTCTGTTTATCACATATATGTATAGCGCTGATATGTAGATACCACGTGGCATTTACATGATGTACTAGAAATATTAAAGGACCCCGTCCTCACCGTCAAAGGAGATGCCAGACCATGGCACCTGTTTTCTGGCTTATATAGTTGCCGTTAGGTAAGTGGTGCCCAAGCCGTTCTTCCTATTGATAGAACAACCTAACCCACCTAACGGTGTGTATTTGCATAAATCGTGATTCTTTGGGTTAGACGCCCGATTTCCATTTGTAAAATATTATGTTTGGGAGTCCCAACTGAAGAAGATTTTTTGGGTTTTTAAGAAAAGCGAATTGTACGCAAAGGAGAGGTCTGTTGTTATCGGCTATGTACGCCAATGTGCAGCAAGCTGTTTACGCTGAAATTCTGCTCTCGATTGCACTGTTCTACTACATGGTTATTTGACACAATGGGTTTCATTTATTACCTCCTACAATCCTATCCATGAGCAGTTTCCCAGGAACATCTGCCAAATGCTTTTTCTCGCAGTAAATCCGCTGCTAACTTTTTGTTGTCTGTGCGCTGCCCATTACGCATCCTCCATAGAGTAGTTCTTGCATAGCCGAAAAGATTTCCTGTGTCTGAGATACTTGCCTTTGTCCTCACACAGTCACTATCATGATTTATCGGAAGACCACTATATAGCGATTATCTCCAATGTTTTAGCTATCTGTGCTTCGAACACGTTTGCATCTTTTAAAGTGAGTTGTTTATAAAGCCATCTCAAAGTTTTAGTCGCGTACATATGTGAGGATGGTGCGAGTCTAATTGCTGTTTGGTGTTAATATTGATTTGCTACTGCAGTACACATTTTTGTTAGCGTTATTACAAAGAGTAATAGCACAAATCCGTGGGGAAACGCAGAATTTGCAAACATGTTGTTAAAAGAAAACATATGCATTGTTGTTAAATAGGATTATAACTGGCGAAAAATATCATATTATTTGTTGTATTGAGATATACCTAATATTCTAGATATCTTTCAGGAAGTAGAATATTATATACTAGTTCACAGATCACTGTCATGAGGTCACGAATAAACACACTATTTTCTTTTATATGCTTATGCAAGACTTTACTTTCAAAATCATACAACAGCAAAATATGCTAAAATGCATGATTTGCAAATCAATTCTTTTGTATTTTCATAATTTGCAATCGATTCTCTTGTATGGCTGAAGCACAGCCAAAGAATAAAATAATTATATAATTTGCATTTCACCAGATGCTGATGAAAAGCGTTAGACATAACCAGTGGCTACTATAATTAAACCAATTTTTTATTATACATATATATGTGTAGTAAATCTTTTTCAGAAATTACTAAAACCTATAAAACCAAAACCTGTGTATTTAACCTTATTCTTCATAAATATTTACCATATATACGACGATGCAAAATATTTTTTAGCTTGTGAGTTCAGTTCATCCCTCGGAAATCTGAAGCTCACAAAGATATGTTTTTCAAACTCCTACGCATTACAGGCAGAACATTATCGAATTATAATTTCCTAGGTAATCACTCAAATTTTGAGCATTATACTTAATGCCTTTAAGCGGTTTTCATTTCGTTATCGTAATAAAACACGACATTTACCAGAAAGTGAAATATGGTAATCGAATTTAATTTGGTATCGCTTAAAAGGCATTCAACTTCAGTTACTGCAAGAAAGTCCAATATGAATTAAAATATTTTATGGAACATAGGTAAATTTTTATGTCCCGCCATTATTCTAAAAGCGTTCCATTTATTTTTATTATTTTTATTCATACAAATACCGTGTTCAAAAGCAGGCTATCCAGAAAAGTCAAATTTCACTATTTTCAAGGTTAATTCGTGGTTTTAATCCTTGAAGTGACGTTCGGACATTATGGACGATGTGATACAAATTGGAAATCCTACAGATATTGATCCGTTGATGTTTTACTTTTAATACGCAGTCTTTGTTCTACCTAGTTTCGGCATAAGTTCTTCAGTGAGGAAGAAGCTGCGTTGTTTGTTGCTTGCGTTATTCACAAGATTTACTTTTCGCAATATTCCCTTCTTGGAAGTTTCTTCTGTTCCGTGCCAATGGGATTTTCCCCATGTTTCCAATATTTTTCTTCTGCACCAGAAGAGATTTTATCATATGAGTCTTCTAGCTCAAAACTCAGATATCAATCTTCTTAATACAACAAATATGCACATTGTTTCACTATCACAAGATGATTTCTTTTTCGGCACACAAAGTAGTACAGACTTACAAAATAAACACCAAAAAATGCTTTCATGTGAAACCTGGAAGCTGCATAGCAACTACATGTTAATTCGTAGAAAAAAAAAACTTAAAATGTGACCACTGCTCTAAAATACTTAATTGAGTAAAAATCAGGAACAAGATAACACTCTTAGTGCAAAGTTTCTTTTGCATTAAATGAGATGATATCGCAAACATCAAAAAACAAGAGATTGCTGTTAGAGCGAAAATCCAAGAGCATGCCGAAAAAAAAATCAATTGTTATTTTATAATAACATTTTTCTGCTCTCATTTTAATGACTGTACAAGCATGTATTTTTATTGTAACAAGAAAAAAGAAACCTAACCGTTCAACATAATATGATGAATAATCCTTTCTTTCATACAAAGTTTATGTACTACTGTATGTACTACGCATATATTCCTTATTTGAAGAAATACTGTCACATGCAAGTATGTTCCGAAATACTCCCACTAGAGACTCAGTCGGTTTTACATAAAAATGGTTCACAAATTGAGATGTTTGCATTCTTGTAGTTTTAAATAGAGAAGATATTTTTCATTTTAATTTAAGCACAAATGTGCCTACAGGCTCTGTGGTTTCCATGTAAATATCTTATCTACCTTTTGATTTATGAGGAATAAAATACTGACTCAAAGGATAATTCTGTATTATACGTTTTTCCTACGTTTGATAGAAAATGACAGGGGTAGATGGGCACGCGTAAGGCAAATTAATGGCCATCACATGATATGCACTGAAATGTCAAAAAACTGGATACTTCTTTAATTGGCCCTCCTTCCGGTTGGAAAATGGCAGCACCACGACTGGTGATGGAATCCACGAGATCTCTGTAGTTCTGTGGAAATTGTGCATACCATGATCACTGAAGAGCTCCCCACAATTCCATAGTATTCGCAAGTGGTGGATTTCTGGCATTGATGACACCTTAAGCGACATCCAAAATTGTGTTCGATGGCGTTTAAAACTGGCGAACGAATGGGAACAAGTCATGATTCCAAAGCCCATGAAATGTTCCTTCAACCATAATCGGGAAACTGTGAATTTATACAGTGACGCAATTTTATGTTGAACGAGGTCTCACACTTCGGAGTGTTGCATGACATGAACGGTTGCAAATATGAACCCCAAGGATGGTTATGCAGCCGTTGTCGGTCATTGAGCTCTGCAGACGTACCAAGGGTCCTAAGGAGTGCCAGCTGAAAACACCGAATACCATTACGGAGCCACCGCCGTCCTCTAAATTCTATTCTAGGCATATGGGATTATTTGTCTCGTTAGGTTGTCACACTCCTGGCGTTTGCCGCCGTCTTCCCGAAACAGTTGGTGTCGTGAGTCGTCGAAACAAGATACACGTTTCCAGTCATATCTAATCCAATGGTAATGTTCCCAAGCCCAGGAGAAGCGCTCAGCCTTATGTCGTATGGTGAGAGGTGCCACCTGGTTGGGCGCTATTATTTGCGGCAATGTTGCAGGTCGGGAAAATGTTACTATGCGTACCAGATGTCGCTGTCCACTATCGTTCACAGATTTTCTACGACCACACCAAAGTCGTACTACGGATTGTTTCTCTGAGTATGTGTAGTCAAGGTAAAACGCTGACATTTTTCACCGTGAAAATCTAAATTTCGTGGTGAATTCCGAGATGAAGTGACCCATCTTCCGGGCACTGACCATCATACCACTTTCAATATCGCTTAAATCCTGACAAGCTGGCATCTGAACCACGAATTCTGCAACTTGAGATTGTTGAGATATCTGCCTTTATATATACGTCGCTTGCGGAGAATGTTATTTAGCACATGTGTGTGGTGTCATGTAATGGAAATGGAAGTGCCGTTCCCAGTGTTTTTGGTACCTCAGTGTATGCAAGCAGCAGTGATTGAACAACTTATGTACCTGCAAACTGGGAAAAGTTGTTGGTGCTTACGTTTTAGTTACGTGCGTATATCTCTACAGGCAATGAAACGACAAACATTAGGATTTGAATTTATGTGACTTCATGCCGTGTAATGTACACGCTCGAGCTCAATCCTCATTCTATTTTCTCCTTCCCCATAAATCTTCCCTGATTCAGAGTACATATATTTCTGCTACCTAAAGCAGTTCCCTTAAGGTCAGTATATCCTTGTTTCATTATGTTTAATTTTTTCTCACATTTGGGTGATGGATTACTACAAAAATGTCAAACTACTGTAAAAGACGAAATATTCAGATTTTTATCAGTTTACCAGTACATATTTACAATGAACTAGACATGAAAACACATGTGAAATATCAAAAGTATATCATGATATAATTTAACATAATGATTACTCTTGATATTTGGGAGCAGTTTGTTAACCGCGTATGCTATGATGCAACTCAATGTAAGTCGACGAACCAAGATGCTGAATTGAGTCATTTTAAATAAGAGAAATGTTTCTGAGAAATTACTGTAAGTACCCTAAATATCAAATCTTTGGAAAAAAAATCATAAAAATGCGTATGTCAATGCAGTTTTGAAGAGTGAAGTATTTAAGAAATGTCATGAGATAAAAAAAAAAGTTCAAAATATTTTGATATACAGACGGCCTATTAAAACAAATATTTTTAATTGTTTGTTAAATTGCTTTAACAGAGTGGGTGTTCTACTGTATTTGTACATGCATGCTAAAGCACTCAAAACTAATGATGAAGCAATATGAATACTAATGAATAACAAGTAAACGTTCTGTTTCAAATTTAAATCAAGTATTTCATCTGATATCGATATCTGTTTCTATGGGGTGCAAAGAATATAACTGTGTTCCAATGTCATGATTTGCTTGAAGATGTTATACTTGTGCAAAAGAAAGTAATTTCTTCATCATTCCATCTTTTTATCGTCGGCAGCTAGATGGTATGTATTTCTAAAAGGTTTATTGCAAATGATAAGAATTAAAGCAAAGCCGCTGGTGGCACGAATGTGTTGCTATAACTAACAGTCCTTCTAGGTAACCAATGCGTAGAATTATAAGAAATCAATGCTCACAGCATGTTACATTATGGCTTTCCTTGACGTATTAATGTGAGCCGCATTAACATATTGGCACATACAACCGATTTCTGAAACCTTTAAATGAAAATATTTGTATAATTTAGAATTTCCAACAGACCAGAGTTAATTACCATGCTATTTGAATATGATTTGGCAATTGCCACTAGAGTAATACGAGATAACCGCTAAAAAACAGAGAATTGTGTAAATCATTCAAATATCTGGTATCCTGTTTCGAAATAAGTTAGAAGCTATGAGAAAATATAATTCAAGGATTTCTTCATTTGTCGTATGTATATTGTCTGAAATTGCTTAAATTAATAAAAACTCTGGAATGCATCTTTTGAATTAATGAATTGGGAAACTTCAGCGTTAAGTTGGCAGAACCGCGAAACAAAATGAACTTCCAAAAATTCCCGCTTTCAAAAAGACTCACTGTGTAAAGAGCTTACAATCTTTGCCAATAAAGAACAGGGAAACATTTGTAACTATTTTGCCTGCCACGTTCTGTAGTTCACAAAAGAGCAATGCTTCTATGCATTAAAACAAGCGAACTTTGGCAAAGGTACTCACTTTTAGATCTAGCTTTAAATTAACGAGAAAAGAAACAAGCTTCTGTTTATTCTACTCCAAAATTAACAAGCTAATGTTAATTCTGAAGAACACTGAGTAATGTGAAATCAGAAAGGCTGCGGGGGAAGAGTGGGTGAAAATCCTTTGAAATTTTTATCTTAAAAAAATTTCTGGAGAAAATATTTTATCTGTATTTCTACCAAAATTTGCTTTATCCCAAAAGGATTTCTAAGATACGGAAGTAAAGAATAAAGTTAACCCATTTTCTCAATTCGTTATTGGCTAAATATTTGTGTTATGCGCGTCACAAATAAAGGGTCATAAATTAGGGAAACAAAACTAAACAAGATGCGAATGCTCTCTAGGGAAAAACAGAATAGCCTCGCGTTTGAAAAACTGTTTACCGCTTTTTCGAAAGTGCAAATAAAACTTTTGTTATAGTATTTTAAAAAATCAGCGAAATCGGGCGAATTAATTCTGAAATATACAGAGAGTGAGTCAGACGTTTTCCAATATTTGAATCACTTTATGTCCTCAACGTGCATTTACGACGAAATTTGAGTACCATTCAAAGTACATATGGATATCGCGTTGCACCGCCCTTAGCCATCTGTCTGCCAGTTCTTCTATTCCGGGTCGGTGCCAGTTCGTGTTATTTGAGGCGAAGAAATCCTTCACACCAGTTCCCACCTCTTCCTGCAGGTTGAAGTGCCGCCCATGTAGAAAGTGGGCAATGAACCGGAACAAGTAATAATCCAACGGGACAAGTTCCAAACTATATGCTGGGTGTGTTATCAGTTCGATGCCCTCAAGTTCCTTAACGATTTAACGACCACAACGCCCAAAACGCCCGTACATACAAATGGCCAGACTCCCGAAACGTCTGAATAAAGTGAGTCAGATTTCCTGGCGTTATTTGTTCTTCAAATTTTCTCGACCTATGAGGGATCAGCAGGAGTCACCCTTAGTCATTGTTGTTGTTATTAAACAAAGAAGTGCACCAACAGACAGGTTCGGTCGTTATGGTATTTGGAGTGATTAAAGATTTTTGGGTCATGGTCGTTAAAAAGGTAAAGAATCAGTTTGTCAACAAACGTTTGTTTTAGCATCAAAAGGCGAACAACGTGTTTAGTTTGCAAAGGAATGTCGACATTTCGGATGTTGTTCGGAATTTCCTGGAACTAAATTACTGGAAAATAAAACAGACGATATTTCCTATAAAGGGTGCAAGCTGCATGTTGAACAACAAATGCGCCAAACAGTGAATGTTAAATTTACCTCAGTTTTGTTTGCTCCTTATAACACTTTCTGAAATGATATTTTTCTTATCTCTTATGAGCACACTTCTCTTGTAATTCAGGTGTTTGTATTACGAAAAATGTTGTTATGCAAACAAGTTTTCAACAGCATAACTATTTTTAAGACTAAATAACTATTTTTAAGACTATAATGCAACTAGAAAAAAGCAAAACTATTACTTCCGTTTTCTCTTTTACCTTTACGTTAAAGTTCAGAAGAAACTTTTTTACGTCGAACCTTGTTAAATTGCAGGCGATTTAGCATTAGAATTCTCTGATATTAAAGTTACCTCCCATTTCTCGAAACATGATTTTCACAATATTAGCTATTTCTGCAGCAGCTTTCGAATTATATATTCATATAAAGCTCGAAGTATTAACAAAAGAAGCAGTGCCTTTGAAACGATGCTTAGACGTCTTCGCCCAATTTAAATGCTAGGGTGTACTCATAGAACTACATTTAGAATTACTCAAACTACGCATGTCCAAGGTTTTTAGATATCCATATATTGACAACGGTTTCAACCGCTCACATTTAATTTAGAAAAACTATTTCAACATTATGCTTGCTTTAAGATTTTAATTTTAAAATAAATTTTTATTTAAAGAAAGTACTGCATAACAGCTAATCAAAAGTTAAATTTTAAATAAAAAATCAAAGGTTAATTATAATTTTGTGACTAAAAATTAATTGGTCTTAATTAACTAAAAAACACTCAATTATCAAAAATATAACTTTACGTAAACAGATACAGATCTTTGAAATTACATGTATCATCGTAGCCAATATTTTTATTAGGTCCAATAATTGGTTTGCTTATCTTTTATTAAAAAAAATGTATGTTCTACTTAGCATTGCTATAAAAAATACTTATATGCTTATTATTGTTATTTTAAATTTGCTGTATTACAACACTGATTAACAGAGCACACTATCAGATGTTATTTATAGCGAAATATGAAATTTCACACGGCACATCGTTTACCTGCGGTTGCATCGATTTGAAAAACAACAGGCTGGTCCTAATGATTTAACTCATCGTCGTAATACCCAAAAGAATTACAGTTATTTTGTTTATTTGTTTTTTACGTTTTAAGACGTAACTAAGTTCTTTCATCAAGCAGTTATGTTGGAGCAATTTATTTTGGCCAAAATTTGGAAAAGCCTTAGAAGATGAATGCATTGATTGAATGCAACGATTTTCAAAGTAAAACTTCACAGTGTAGATATTTAACAAAGTAATCCTTTGACAAAAGTACATTCTATTGAAATATGACTGGAAATCTAGCAATGTTAATATAAAAATATACACACCTCTATGCAAACCTTTAGCTTCATACAAGATTAGGTGGTAGGGAGGGCAGAGAACCAATGCTTTCTCTGGGATTCGAAATGAAGCACATTCAGAGGAACGGATATCAAAACCTAACAGATTGGTGGAAATTATTCCTAATCGCTTTCACCAATTAGGTTTTATGCACGTAGTTCAATACTGTGTGTTGCTTTAATCGCATGACACCGTACGGCAGAGCCCGAACAAACCGGACTTAGGAACACAGTTTTTGTTAATACGATAAGTACAGTTAAGGTTTCTTCTCTGAGGTGTCGGGATCCAGAATCACGTCTGACAATCAACGAGTTCTCTGAAGCGAGCCAGGCTCCTGAAATAATTAAGCTTATGTGTAAGAAACATGATATTACAGTGGGCATTTATGGATGGCCTCGGACGTTAGGACATGTACGTCTTCCAAAACGTCATTCTGATGGCCCAGAGATCAGCACCGTAACCAGCACAACGCGTGACCATTCTCTCCGCAAGATTTACTTCAGCACCTATAACGACAGTATTATTCTTAGGATTTCGAAGAGGGAGGATGTGCTTTTCGCGGTGTATGGGGGCGAGGGGAGGCTAGGAAATCAGAGAAAAGGCTTGGAAAATTATAAGGGGGTAGTTAGAACTCCGTAGTTAAATTTATAAGCTAATAACACATGACTTCCCACTTTGGATTACACATTTAATCACATGATACCTTAACAACTGTACATTATGTGTAAATATTAATGGGAAGAAATAAAAAAAGAATTGAAGCTGGTGTTCTACAAGCCAGTGTACTTGCACCGACGCTATACTCTATTTTTACCTCAGACTTTCCCAAATTTAATAACAGGAATCTGACTACAGCTTTACACGCTGACGATACTGAGCTTTCTTGTACTTCCAAAAATAAAAATCAAGCAACATTTTTTCTGCAATACAATGTGGAAAAGCTGGAGAAATACTTCATAGATCGGAAAATTAAAATTAACACTGATAAAACCCAAGTAATTATTTTCTCACGCAGAGCCTATAAATATAATCCTGACTTTGAAATAGAATTGTATGAAAAAAAAATACCCTGTGTGAAAGATGTCAAATACCTTGGCCTTATAATGGATCACAATCTGAATTGGAACAAGCACATCAAAGAAATCCCAGCCAAAGCTCTGAAACTGAGAGGATGTCTCCAACCGATAATGAAAAATAAAATGCTCAGCAAAACAAAATAAAACTTTGTTTTTGGAAAGTCTGCTTCCGCCCTGCTATTACGTATGGTTGTCCTATCTGGGGTAACTGCAAAAAGTAGCAAATAAATAATTATACCTCGTTTCAAAATAAAGCCCTACGTATGATGGTTGGACCTGATGGAAGAACCTCAAAGAATGATATTCGTAGCATGTTAAATATTATTTCTATTCTCTATACAATGTATGAGCTAGTTAAGAGGTACTATTAAAAAGCTAAAGATCATCCCAACCCACTTGTCAGTGAAGCTCTTTATCCTGACTTTGAAATTTCGGAGGCCCTTAATCCTGACTTTGAAACGGTTAGATATACTGACAGATATAGAAGGCCGAAAGTTATTTTGAATAAAGTTCCTGAAAAGAATCCTACTCATAGCTACTCTTGCAGAAAAATTATTAATTGGGACTAGAGAGATGAGAGTATTCTTCACACGTGTGAAGAAAACAAGCATTGCTCATGCGTAACGAGGCAAAAAACTGACTCCTACCAGAACACTGAGCAAACGACAATTTTGTTTTTATCAGGTGCCTAACATTAAAAAAATGAAATTATGTTAATAAGTTTGTTTTGGGGAGAACTGGGTGTTACTCTGTGGAATTTGTTTGTGTGTGCTGTCAGTTCCTTTTCAGGTTCTCCTTTCCCCTGTCTTTGCTTCGTTTTCTGCGGCTGGATGTTGTTTGCTAATGTCATTGCTTGGTGTGTTTCGCTGCTGCAGGTAAGTATTTAGGTTAGTTTACAACATCACTACTTATTGGGAAACCGTATGCTTCTTGTTCTCTAATACTTCGGCTGTTTTCTTTCATACTATCATATCAGGGCACACTGTTCCCACTTCTTTTTATTTTCATTTTTCACCTGCCAAAATGCGCAGCGCCCTGTGGATTCGGGTCTCTAAACCTAAGTTAGGAATTGATTGATTGATTGATTGCCCCTTCGTTACATGCGTTCCACAGCAGCTGGGGGTGGGGGTGGTAGCTACGCCACCACTCCTGGGAGAACAACGGATGGATTGATGACTGGGGCGCATGCGGCCACTTGGATTGAGAGCAATGGGAAATCAAGCTGAATGAGAATCAAAGTGTGGAATAAATATTTGCGATACTTTTCATTGCTATGAAATTTTTAATAATGTATTTTTCTCATATTTTTCGCTATTGAGAAGAACGTATAAACAAAACCGTGGGTAATAAATACGCGTATAACGGGGGATTACTGTTCAAAAAATCTCCGTTTCACAAGAAAAAGGTAATCCATTAAAATGAAATCCATCTGAACATTTCTCGATACAACATTAAACCTATTAATAACAAGCTTACGTAAAAGAACACTGCTCACTTCAAATTACTTACTTGATTTTGATTTTACAAACTTATTAATGACTGCAACTTCTTAATCTTCACTCACTCGTTTAATATACTTTTGTCACTGACCTTATGCGCTTTTAACTCGTAAATTAACCTGGATATAACAATATTCAATTCCTCTTATTGTAAAATGGGAAACTCTCCCTTCCCTCGAAAGATTTCGTCTAGTCTTATTTGACACGGCTGAACCAATAGCTGTTGTTGCCCTCAGGTTGCGTCAGTTGGAAGTTTCCTTAAGTGCTGCCCACTTCACCGTGCGCACACCCTAATGTGATTGTACTGGGAGAGCTTAGGAAGCAAGCGTTCCTGGTGAATCCGAAACCCACGCCTCAAGAGACAGCTATCATTTCACGTTACAATTTCTCGGATCAGTCGTTTTGGTCATTGTCATTCTCTGTCGAATGTTCAAAATGCTCGTCGAGCGGTTCTGTTTTATACAGACCGCGCACCCAGCAAAGTATTAAACACTTTCGACGACAAGCAGTTCTGTTAAAGAATCCACAACCTGATTAAAATATATCTAAAGAAACATATGCAGCTGTAGAAGTACAGATATAGACGTTAAAATGCAAAATTACATAAGTGGGCTAAGGCCGAGGTATTCATTCCGAACTCCAATCTATAAAATTCCAATCGTTCCCTGTGCGGTTAGAACGCTGCTGTCATCGCAGAAAGTTCAACATTCACAATCCATAGAAGGGCGTTTCCCTGTCTGTTGAACGAATATTAAATGAAAGAAAACAAAACAAACTTATGCACTTAGACGCAAAATCAGAAAGATGATGGCATGAAGAAATGAATATTTCAAAATATCATGAAACCTAGAGGAACAAAATCACGCGAAACCAAAGGAATAGCAAAAAACTGTAGAACAAATGGGATGCACTAATTCATCGTCTTGGTAAAAATAGGAAGTTTATGTCAAGTAAGAATGAACGTGTCAAGAAAAGAAAGCCGGGTCAATAAAGAGCAAAGAATACCGTAATGCATTAAAGACAAATAAATGCGAGTAAGAATACCAGTTGATCCATGGTAAAACGATTTTTGTCAACGTTAACTTCAAACTAGACGGTTTCCGCAGACCAACTTGCTTAAGAAAGGAAGAAGAGTTGAAGTTTCTTATGCAACAGTAAGTTCAAGTTGCATCACGTACCTAAGAAGACTTTTGAACAAGTTGCACAGTCTGTGCTGATTTTCGGTAGGAGAATAACAAGGAATCTCAGATGAATAGATTAAATGAAGAGAGAAAATGTTGTACTTTACCTGAAAAATAAGAAGGCGTATAACGAAGTGAATTTCTCCGTCATTTTCATCCGCGCCGGGGTTCGAACCCGGATCCACTCATTCCGGAATAAGTTGCTCTACCAATTAAGCTACGCGGACAATTATTCTGCTTCCTATCTGCCTTTATGTCGTGTGCGTCCTTCTGGCAGGTACGTCACATCTCCTAGTACGTTACATCATCTCCCCCTTATTTTTTCTTTTCAAAGTGCTGCTCTTATTTTTCCTATCTCGCGGTGTGGAAATAACATCACACCATTGCGAGATTGTGAACGGTCGGGTCATCCGGATAGTTCGGGCGCCATTATAACGAAGTGAATTTCTCCGTCATTTTTATCCGCGCCGGGGTTCGAACCCGGGTCCACTCATTCCGGAATAAGTTGCTCTACCAATTAAGCTACGCGGACATTGATTCTAATTGCTATCTGCCTTTATGTCGTGTGCGTCCTTCTGGAAGGTACGTCACATCTCCTGGTACGTTACATCATCTCCCCCTTATTTTTCTTTTTTCTTTCGAAGTGCTGCTCATATTTTTCCTATCTCGCGGTGTGGAAATAACATCACACCAATGCGAGATTTTGAACGGTCGGGTCGTTCGGGTGCCATTATAACGAAGTGAATTTCTCCGTCATTTTTATCCGCGCCGGGGTTCGAACCCGGGTCCACTCATTCCGGAATAAGTTGCTCTACCAATTAAGCTACGCGGACATTTTATTCTAATTGCTATCTGCCTTTATGTCGTGTGCGTCCTTCTGGCAGGTACGTCACATCTCCTGGTACGTTACAGGCGTAATTCAAGGGAAGACGAGAATAGGTCGAGCTTCTGGCAGGAAGGAAGTAACAGCCCGGTGTTGTATGAGGTGCAGAGCAATTTAGGTCATCAAAGCGTTTCATGAAGGGAAAGCAGGAGTTGTAGGATGACACAGTCAGCATACTCATATTTGAAATCTAAAATCACTGGATCAAAGTGTCAGTTCTTTGACGGAAGGATGTTAAACTGATAAAGAATGGTTAGAGTCGGAATCTTTGAGCAAGAACCAACCAGTCCGTATTCTGTGCTTTGAAATAGTTCAACTTTGATGAGCAGAGCTACACACTTTTATTTTAATGAGCAGAATTCTTATATTATGCTGCGCTTAACAGATGACTTTACTGGCAATTTATGTGTTCGAGCTTTAAATGCATATTTGAGGACATTTTGCAAAACGTGGGAAAATTCTAAAATTGAAATAGTTTACAAAAAAATGCGGGTTCACAAAGTTCAAAACCATAACCTCAGCGGAACAACGATTTGGTTTAGAGCTAATATTCAATGAAACGGAAAAGTAGCTTCATTGTTTCACTTGCCGGTGAAAAACCCACAGAGATTCGCCTTTTAGAAGCGGGTAAAGAATCACGGCTCTTTACTCAAGCTTATCTATCAATAAACTTAAATTATTTTACAACCTGTAAAAAAAATATAGTCATCACAATCGTGTCATAAATTGTGACAATGCTCCACAAAATTATGAACTTTTGAAAAAAAAAAAAGAACAGAATATTGTACTAGTATTGGTCCTACCTGAATAATTATTTTGTTTGATTTGCTTTTGTAAGCGTCCAAGTTGCATTCGAAGAAACATGAACCCAGAACTAGCATAAAAATCAATTTTACGATAATCATTAGAAAATTCAATTTAATTATGTGACCTAGGGTGTGAAGCAGTAATCTTGAAAAACCGTGTTAGATAAAAAATAGCACACATTCCTAAAAAGCAGTGGAAAAGTAATATATGTTCTCAACCGAAAAATTCATACACTCGGTGTCATAAAAATCAACGCACCAAGAAAAAACGTGCGATTAACGCGAAACTCAGCGAATATCTACGGGAAGGGCCGGCATGCAAATAATAAAAGATTCGTGCGATTCCGCATGTCCGAGCGTCCAAGATCAGCGCTGCAATCTCAATCCTTGCAGCTTATAAGGCGCCGCGCAAGGGACCCTACTTTCGTCCCGAAGTACACGGTAAGAGTCAGGAGAGATTTCGAAGCGATAGATATGCCTCGGAGAAGTCGTAGATTTGCGTACGAACAAATGAAAGAGTTTGAACGAAGCCGTATTATCTGCACAAGAAAGTCAGGGTGGTCGGCGCGCCACATCGTCCGCCATTTGGGGCAATCGGACAGTACGGTGCGATCGTGTTCGGCGGATTGGCTCTGGACGACCCAGACACACCATCAGCAGAAGAATTGTGGGATCGTGCGAGCGGCACGCACAGATGCATCGACGTTCTTGTCCAATATCCAGGGACATGTGGCTGCTGTACAAGGGTCCACTGTGTCCGCCAGAAACATTTCTAGACGCCTGGCAGTGGTGCACCTGTACTACTGACGGCCCTCACGTTTTCTGTTACTAACACCTGAGCATTGTAGGCGTCGATTGCAATTTTAACAGCAGCGAGCAACGTGGAAGTCAACACACTGGTGACGTATAGTTTTCAACAACGAATCCCGCTTAATGATGGGAACAGATTTTCACCGTGTCAGAGTGTGTAGAACCTCAGGTAAGCGCGACCAAGCCAACCTCACGGTACGTTCCGAACTGCAGGCGTGATAGTCTGGGGAGATATCGCGTATGACAGACGGACTTCCCTCGCAGAGGTCCGACGGACGTTGACAGCCCACCGCTACGTAGAGGAGATCAGCGCTACAGCGCTACGCAAGGATATCCTGCGACCCCATGTGCTGTCTTTCTTAGCGGGGAGGTCAGGGGCTATTTTACAACAAGATAATGCTCGTCTGCACACGGCTTTGGTTTCACAGGACTGCCTACGTCATGCTGCGATGCTTCCGTAGTCTGCCAAATCGCATGATCTTTCGCCCATCAAGAACGTGGGGGACCCGATGAGATGCCAGATGTCTCCGTGCACCAGTGTTCTTGACTTAGAGCGACAGTTGCAAGAAGCGTGGGCCAATCTGTCCCAAGATAGCATACGATATCTCTTTGACTCTATACCGGTCCCTATCACGGCATGCATCCGAGCAGAGGTCCGACCCGGTACTAATGCTAAAAGGATTGTGTCCCGTGTGTCCGTAGGAAATCATCCTGCTGATGTGGTATTTTAATCAATTCTGTCCTTGGCATGAACCATCACACTACTACAATCTGCTTTCGATTCGACACCTCATTCTTGCTGCGCCGAATGTTATGGCAATGAGTGTATATTGCGGGTTTTTTATAGATATGATGCTACAAATGCGGATTGTTTGAAAAACGTATAATGCTTACACTTGTTATACAGATGTTAAATAAGGGAATACAAATTTATAAATTTCATGAGGCCCACATAAATAAATAAGTGTTATTGAATGTGCTCATTTTCAATCCCCTGAATTTTTATTCCATCATCTATAGGAAGACTAAAAGAATAGTCTTCCTAGAGAAGCGTTGATTTGAAAAGCACAATCGAAGAGAAAAGGACAACAACATACTCAATATCTTTGGTTGGTCAGATTTTTATTGTCATGTGAAATTCCTGTTAAACAGACAAGAAGTTCGTGGAGTTTTCAACTTGGTGTTTCTTTTGAGCATACCTTACGACGGAACAGAAATGTGAAGCACAGCAGCATTCTAACTACGGATACCACTATGTTTGAAAAGCCACTTGTAGCTTATTTTCTGTTCTCGGTGTAAAAATAAAAAGTCACTGAGAAGAGAGTTACTGAATATTCAATTTCAAGAGAAAAACAAACTAAAAGAGTACTGAAATATCACAAACCATACGAATTACATTCCTGTTACTATTAAGCAATAACAGATCTCTTTTTTTTGATTGGAGGTTTAACGACCACCGTGAGCAACTCAATGTGCTATAAGCAGTCGCCCGTGCCTAATTTAGGGTCACTGGTTCCAGGGAAGGGAGAGAGCCAGTGTCGTAAGTCAAACACAACATCCATGCCTGACCGGGATTCGAACCCGGACCCCTTATGGACGAATGATCAGAGGCCTGCGTCACCGGGGCGGTTAAAGGATCTTTCCAAACAAGTCTTGCCGGCTGGAAAACTCAGAATATGAAAAAGGCAAGTGTCCCTATACAACAACCACAACAACTGATTGCTAAATATGAATACATTTGGTACTGAAAAAAAATCACCTCGAAAAATTTCATTATACTTTGATTGACAATTCGTTTCCTTTTATTTTATTTTATTTTTTTTGTTCATAAATCACATTCGTTATTGATTAAAAATATGTCTTTCTTTATTACTTATTAAACAACATGGTATTCCAAAATAAAATTGAATAACTTTTTAACGTTGATAAACAGCACGAAAATAATATTTCGCTTTCATGTGATGCATCCAATCATTTATCAAAATATTTTGTTCGAGACTTTTCTTTATTCAGGTAGCTATATTTTGTTTTAAGCACCTTAGTAACTTATAACAATGCTGATTTCAGTTATTCCTGCATAAGATGTTTTATGAATTAAATTTACTTACTATGGAAAAGGTCAGATTCTTCATAATATATGTGAACGGCAAGCGATGTGAATCGCATTTGAAAATGTAGCACTTTACTACTTGGTTATTTTCTATTGAAAAACATTCGGGGAAATACTTTCGTTAGGGACTGACAGCACGCAGTGTCCTCGAAGATATGAGGCTTATGAATTTCATGAAGGTAACAGTCGGCTTTTCCACTCTAACGGCAATCTCACTTTTGATTCCACTCATGCAATTTATAATCTTTAGGCGCACAGTTTTGAAACACCCACAGAAAACAAAATCTTTAGATTTATGCCAGTAATCTTTCTCTCTTAAATGTTTGAAATCTGCAAACAAATAATGTTTTTATAGATTTATGTTTCTATTTTGCTTTCATGATACATTTATTGGAATTTAACTACCTTGAAATAACATAACAGAGAGCAACAATGAAGGAAATTGCATTCTCGACCAAAAGAAATTGTAAATAACATTTTGTGAATACTGGAAAAAATGTATATACCATATATAATTATAAAGGCTACGCAAATTCTTGTTGTTCGTATCGATAGCTTTATATTAAAAGAGATAACTTTGTGTAAAGTAATTATTCACTTTGCGTGACTGAGAGGCACATCACTTTATTTCTAAAACGTGAATAATGCATTTAGAAAATCATTTGTACTTCCGTTCTTCGACGGCAGTACAAATAAGTTATTCTACGTGGAGACGCCAGTTTATTTGGTTCACCTACCATCCCTTGATTTATAAATGGCTCCCTCCGGTATTCGAGATAAGACTTGGACACTGTTTTGGGTATAAATCAGAAAGACCATAACGTAGAGATCAGTCATTTAGCTTTCTAATGAGAGTCGGTTTAGTCAAGATGTGTGATCAAGAGACTTTTACCCTGGCATAATGGCTGTTAGCAGGCCAACTGTTTTAAATGAATCTCAAAGGACCTCCTCCAATTATTTCCACGTAGAACCGTAAACATTTAGCAGGGTGAAAAGTGCGACATATACAAAAAATGAACTTCAAGGATTCTGTCATCCTGCGGACAAAAACGGCTGCTGAATTAGAAAAGTTTGATGATAAAGAATTGTTTCAGCAAACAGATGAACCAGAACCCTGGTAATCGCTGCAGGATTTACCACTGGTGAGCAAAGCGTCATCTCTGAACAGGTACATATCCATTCCGCGAATGGGCTTCAACTGGTAATGGCAATGCATTCCGAATTTGTTTCCTGATATTATTGCTGAGTACTTGCCTTGCGAAGTTAACGATGGTGACAAATCAGCAATGATCTTTCTGCAGCCGAACCTGCTTATTTCTGAGTGTTTCTCTTAATGTGTAGAGGGACCTTACAATGGTGTGTAGTAAAACTGATAAAATCGGAGAAGTATTCCTTTCCTGAATCAAACAGCGATTCGGTGTACTTTTACAACTTCTACTACTTTCTGCGAAAAGCATTGAGGTTGCAGATTCCTTGATTAGATAGTTTATCGCTCTCTATTGCATTCATAAAATTCCCTACTAATTTACCTTATATCAGATCACAAAAATGTGGAGCGTGGACTGCATTTTTCAACTAATTGGCCATCATTAATTTAGATAATACAAAAATAAACACTGAAGGCTCTTACTTTTTCCTAAAGAAAATGGGAATATCGCGTGATCCTTAAATAAACTGTTCGTGTAAAAAGCATCGGAGAATTGCAATTTTAACTGTCACTTCATGTTAAAATATAAAGGTGCTTAATATTGAGGTTTTAACATTTGTAGACAGAACACTTTTATCACATCTCACGTTTGCTGTTTTGCTACATTTTTTCCAGCTGCTGTGTCTGAAATGATACAGATGATATAACACACAGTGATAGATCTCTGGTAAAACCAGGCATTTAATTTCACATTCTCACTCAGAGAATCTATTTTTCAACTTTGTTCTGCAAATTCCTCGTGACTTCAAAATTAGGATAATGTCTTTTAATTGGAAACCAGAAGTTTTTGACGAATGCCATGCAGCAAAGTAAGTATAAGGAAAACCAAAGATTCAACTAAAATTAATTTTGTAATGTCATTTACTAAAATCTGAAACTGCAAAATTTAAGTTTGAAACCAGAAATTGTGTAGATGAATCCTACTCGTTGCCAATACGTAATTCTGTCTCTTTCATTGAAGGCTGCATACCCAATGACGATTAATAATTTTATGCATATAGTAAAGAATATTGTTGTTGTGTAGTAAAGAAGTGTAGTATTTTTTTACCCTCAAGCGATGGGAAGAGTTCAGATTCATATCGTAAAGAAAAAATTTGAATTATTTTTTAAGATTGATGTAAAATACTCACGGTATATTATTGTTTCGAGCAACGGCAACCAGAATATTCGAAAAGAAGGCAATCAATATGAACATCAGAAAAAAACATAAAATGCCAGTTGCTACTCCATTTTAATTCTTTATAATTTAGATTAACTCCTGCTATAGTGGTATGTTTTTAACGTACGCTCCATGTAACAGTTAGGTAAAACTGAATGTTTGATTCATTGCTTAATAAATTTCCAATGATGTATTATTAGTTTACACCCTAAACAAACATATTTGTTTTTCGCGTGAAAGCAAATTTTATTACGCGAAATATGACAACAAACAACATTTGTAACATTTTGCGTACTAAACTTTACACTGCTTTGACTGGAAACATCTGAATAATTGCCAAAACGAAAACGCCATTCACAATTGATGAGGGTTGACAAAGCTTTATATCGTGGGAATGCGAGCATATTTTTTTTTTAATTGGAGATTTAACGACCACCGTGGGCAACTCAGTGGGCTATAAGCAGTCGCCGGTCCCTAATTTAGGGCCACTGGTTCAAGGGAAGGGAGAGAGCCAGGGCCTCAAGACAAAAACAACATCCATGCCTCACCGGGATCCTAACCCGTACACATCTCGGACGAATAATCAGAAGCCATCGCTTACACAACTGCGCCACCGGGGCGGTATGAGTGTAGTTTCTAGATTGTATTCCCTGGGTTGTTTTTGTAGGATTTGGTGACTTTTGCAAAAAGGTTTATTTTATGAACCTTTTATGGGAGATATCAAAACGACAGAAAGTTTGATGTTACGAATTTTTGAAATACAGGTGAGCTTTTCTCAGAAACGGAACTAATCAAAAAGGCCAGCTAAGCCATCTTTTTTGGCACACTGTTTCATTGTTATTTGTAAAATGCTAGTTTTTTGCTGCTGATGTTGGTGTTAAACTCTTTTCGTTAGTAGTTCCCAGATTGAACTTGTTTTTATTGTTCACTAACTAAAGAAGAAAACGGAAGCATGCCTTACAGTTTTTAGTAGCAAATGACCATATTGCTTCAAGATATATTTAAACAGTAGGTTCTGTTAAAAAAATTAAGAACTTAGCGGCCAAATAAAATTTACACTAAGGAATGTAAAGTGTTTTGAATAATATTTTTTTATTATTCATTGATTTTTTTTTATTTTGAGGAGTGTTTTGCTGCCATTCTTTTGTTTAGTTTTGCAATAATATAAAATATTGATGAAATAATATGAAATATGTAAAAGTCGCATCAAACAAAACATAAATAATTTTTGAAATATTCCTATGTACGTCTTAGTATCTCACCTTTCATTTTATTTACAGTTTGCACAATAATAAGGTATGTGTTGTGCGATTCACAAGTACGGTTTTTACAATTAGAACACATTATATTTGTCTTATTTTCATTACTTGATGAACAGAACGTGCACCGTACACTGTTGATAAGCACTGAATAATCCACAGCACATCCTAGCGATGTATTTTGACTTTCATCCTGTACTCTTTCCACTATTTCTTGCGACATATCATTTCATGGAAGATGTTTCTCCGATTCTATTTGGGGAGTAATAAGTGATTTCCCCAATTCCTCCGTAGGTAACCTGCTTTTGGTCAGTTTGTTTTCATTTCATTTGATATCTATTAAAGTCCACAGAACAAACTCGAAAACTATGATGCATGTTATAGAAAATTATCATCGGCTAACATTCTCTTTTGAAGGTGTACGTATTCAAAACTTGATCAAGTGTATCCACAGATCCTTTGGTGGATTCGTAATCAGATATAATTTGAGGTATTTAGTCAGATATAGTACCAACTGCTTTTTCATATGCAATGTGCTGAAAAGAATAATGATCTTGCTCTTTCTTTGGGCTGTAGTTTACAACAGTTGCATCAATGTAAAAACAATGATGAGCTATGCACTCTTCTGCTTGTTATTTGTTCAGGAAACTTTGGTTTGTTTTTCTTAAGATGTCAAGCATAATTATTTTTACGTTGCAGAAGACGTTAGCCCGAATGATATGAAATGAAAAAGTTATCGCATGCAAGATTCTGCCCCCTAAGTGACACACTTCTCGATGCCCTGATTTTTATCTTGCTTTGATCCTGGCTCTTTTCCAGTAGAAATTTTTATCTTCAGAACATGCGAAGTTTCACTGCCGCCCATGTCCATATCTGAATTCCATAATTAGCTGCTTTATTTCTTAAAAAATAGTCGGCCACAAATGCGAATAATTGTCGACCTACATTAACATTTTCATCAGGATAATGTAATTTTGGAAGATTTTCTGACCACTTTTCCCAGATTACTCCTACTGCAGCAAGTTTATCCATATACCTTCTTTCTTGACTAGTGTATTTGTTATCGAAACGAATAACTCGAGATATTGTAGAAAATATTTCCAGTGACATCGTTGCGCGAAATATGTTATGATCAGTTTCATCATCCCTCAAGTTTCTAGTTGATTCTTGGTATGATCAGAAAACTTCTGCTAGTAAGAATAATCCAATGTATACTTCAAAAGTGACACTGTAACTGTTCCCATTGTGTAAAATCTTTAAACTCTTTCCACTTCAAATCTGTCATTTTTATGATTTCATTTTGAATTTTAGAATTGAATACAATCTCGAATGTACTTATCACATCTGTTATACTTGCTGTTTAATATCTTGGCACTGTGACAACTTTTTTGCAATGTCATTCCTTTTCACATTGTAAGCGCTGTCCTATCACGTAAAGGACTTATAGTGACTTTTCCATCAGTTTGTATTTCATTTAAGAACCTGAATAGGCATCTTTAATAAAACCATAACTTGCAGCAGGCATTGTTATCTAACATTGTTGAAATATTATCAACCGGTATGAGTGTTTTCATCTTGTGTAAATGATTTATACTAATTTGTTTCGAATCGGGTCACATTGACTCGAACGATACATTAGTAAAAACGAGAAAAAATATATTAAATCCTTTAGGACAGAATAGTTGCATGCAATTCAACAACCAAGTCATGAACTGCACTGAAAATATATCTATGAATATCCTTTTCATCTACGAATGGAAACATTTGGATCAATAGAACCGAACAGAACAGCCGGGTTAATGTCGTTAGTCAATGTCATTACTTTAGTTAAACCACTTAAACATTGGAAGCTCTACATAAACACTTTACGCTTCCTACAATCCCATCCAATAGGCAGCGTTTTCAATCTAAACTATGAAATTCATTTCTACAAAGTTTTAGGCCAAACATTGCTGAATAAAATTTATTTTAGAAAGAAAACACTGAAAACAAGTCGACAAACTATGTGAGAGTGTGTACACTTTAGAATTTTCTCCTATGCAGAGAATAAAATCTCTAAACGCTTATAATTTTTCTCACCTGCCATTAAAAGTGTCAATTCTAAGTCTGCAGCATATACCTTTTGTCTTTGTTATAATCTTGTCATTTTCACACTTATTTTCCGCTTTAATCGACAATTTCATAAAAGGATCACTGATTCCCAATTAATTTAAACGATAACATTGTATCGCAGAACATCGCGCGTTACCGAAACGATTCTGTTTCATCTGACGTTTGTGACAAATCTCACGTTAGTCCTGTTCTCTTCGAGCAAGCTCCAAGTGGCAATAATTCATTCGTTCTAAGAAGGGCGTTAGAGCAAATTTTCGCTGTTCAAATATAGTAGAAATGATGTCACATATTAATAACCAATGAGATGAACCTGGTACCCTACAAATAATTTTTTTATCATCCAGCATATGGAACGTTCACAGATAAACATGAAGCTCCACTTGTTTTCTAGAAAAAGGTTTCATACACGCGATAAATACATGACCCGTTGAGCAAAAAAAATTATTCTACTAGAAAAGTTTGGATATTGTGAATAGGAGTTTTTGACAGTCCACAGTCACCTCTGGCATGAAGGTGTTAATACATTGGCGAAGACCACTGGTGGGAATTTGCTTTTTAAGAATATTCTGAAATGCAAATTCATCTTTGGAATGACATCTTGAGATTACACAGCGGATGAGTTTCGCTTGTTTATACAATGTAGATAGAGTAGCCCTCTTTCAAAACGTTCAAATACAATTCAACATATGGTTTATTCAATTCAAATCCAGCAGCCCCCCGACAAAGTGTTCAAATGCAATTCAATATTCGGGTTTTATGAAACACATAGGAATTTGTGTATGGTATTTGATAAACAATAATTCAAAGATATAATGAATTTCTCATTGTCATATGTTCTTCTGCTGTTGCTGCGATCACGAATCACAGTCGCTGGTAATTTACTTTTCACAGAAAAGAAACAAACTTTTAAATAAAAGTACAAACTTGTTGACCCTGTATTTTACATTTTACGATGCCAATTAGCTTTTCAAAATGTAATTTTGAAAAGTTAGCGTATATTTTAAGATTTTCCAGTTTCGTTAGAAACAAAAAAAGAGAAACATAAAGACTACATTCCTAATGATCCATTCTTTGATTTCCCGTGAAGAGAAAAAACGAAAACAGAGTTGTTTGATACGTGTAATTGTAAGTAACTAAAAAATTCTTCCACAGCAACATGATCAT
The DNA here is from genome assembly GCA_039090855.1 of Macrothele yani. NCBI lineage: Eukaryota > Metazoa > Arthropoda > Arachnida > Araneae > Macrothelidae > Macrothele > Macrothele yani. Next base: position 9,420,616 of record CM077033.1, read on the forward strand.
CGTTACTAATGTTAAAAAAATAGCTCTTGTCATTTTACAGGATACTGTTTTCTGCCGAAGAGAGTCTTTCAAGCATTTTGCGCTGCATAAAGAATAGCATGAGTACTATCACAGATCAGTTGTGTTGAACGTTGAACGAAAGACATGATGCGCCTATTTGGTCCAAAACATTTTTTCCACGCAGCTGGTTATCATGGTTGTGTAGGACAGTTCAAGCTCTTGATTACTTTTTCTAACGCACGTCGCCGAGCTCTGCGGGGGAATGCGCACAAATATTAGACTCAACGGCATTAGAGTTTTGTGAAGTTGTCCGAATAATCGGCTTTCACGCTTTTTGGGGCAAATTTACGCGTGCAGGTGAGTTGTTACAACAAATAATTCCTGTTCTATAATGGGAAAAGTATAAGCTGTTCTCTTCACATGAGTGTATTACCTTGGGAAAATGTGGGTACACTCGTTTCAATAGACGGCGTCATCAATGTGAAAAGTTATGCTAAGAGTTTTGCGTGATCATCTGAATCTTTGCTGCAAAACTAAATTTCGAGTGTAAATCGACAATTTCCTTTTAAACGATTGTACGTGGGACACATTGCAAGCAAGCCCGGTTATATACGGCTCTTGCATACAACCTTCATCAAAAAAATGCTTCGGTGCATAGACGTTGGTGTAATATTCTTACAATAACGTATGTAAAATCGAAAGAAAATAATGTTTATGAAACATACTTATTTCAGCAACTCAAGTATCATATATTTTGGGTTTTTATCACCACATATATCTTTAATTTGAATCAAACTAGCACGGATTGGAAATGTGGTTTTCTGTTGACAGATCTTTCGGTCGGCCATACGACAGGTATCAGCGTCTTGACTTCTGCCAGACATATCTTATTTTCATCGTGATTTAACGATGCGTTTCATTCGTATCGTATGTTGGGCAACTCACTCTTACTTAGAAATATGAAACTTATTTGTCACATTAAAAATGGTGCACAAGAGCTTAGCCAGATATCCACGAGGTCGTGCAGTAGAGTTGTATATACATTATTAGCATTACAATACTAGACATCGAAATTCTCGTAATTTGTCTTTTTAGATTAAATTACAAAATTTTTTCCTTTAAAGCGATTTCCGTCCCTTGCATTTCGACTATAACACCAACTGGATATCTTTATCAATTTCGGTATGTATTAAATACCAGCACATTTGTTCTAACGTAACTGAAAAACTATTTTTATAGTGGAATGTATTCTCACTATGGAGTATGAGAACTTAACAACCACTACATTAAAAAAATAATAATTCCGCAATACCTCAAATATATGACTGTAACTACACTAAGTGGCCAGAAATCATGGGATACATACCTAATAACGGGGAGGCCGAACTTCCCAGGAGAAGGGCAGTTAAACGACGATGCGTTGATTCTGCTGTGCAGCGAACGATTTCCGCAGGTATTTTACACCATGCTTGCTGCACCGTTTTTGAACATTTCGTCGCATTCTTAGTTGGAGCATCTAAATCTGTAAAGGAACTTTCCATAATATCAAAAAGAAGGTCCTCAGATTTAATGGCCGGTAAATCGGGAGGTCATTCCAGGGTGATTATTTTCTCTACACCACGGCTCTGTGGGAAAGGGGCGCATCATTCTCTTAGAAGAGTACATCTTTCTGTAGATGCATGATGACCATCAACGGATGCGGATGGTCCACCGCTATTCACAGTGATGGAGACGTAGTCTGGATCGTTGACAGAAATTTTTAGACGTTGCAGATGTCCCAACGTGTGCCAGTTGAACACGCGTCAGACAAAAACCGAAATCCCATCAGTCTAAAATAGGAATCACCTAACCTCGAGGCCCATTTCTAATAATCCAAGGTACAGTGTTGATACTCTTTTACCCAGTTCAAACGAATAGTCCATTGATGTGAAGTTAAACAATGAAACTGTTGTGCGAAGGAGTTCCCATGACATATTGCTGCTAGCTATGGCCTGATTTTCTTGGTGGAGACGGTAGTTCCCTCTTTGAAGTCAGCCACGATTTGTACCACTGTCGCGCTCTGGTTGGTTGCAAATATTCTCGACAGACGTCGACGACCGCGTTCATTTATACATTTTTCCACACAAACGGCTAACCACGATGTGATGCGTACTGGGAACTAGTGTATTGCCGGTACACTCTTCATATTTTCAAACGGATATACTGCAATTCCTGTACGACATACGACATAGAGTGATCCATCTTTCGGGAACCCAACATCATCCCTCTTTCAAACGCTCTTAACTGAAGAGGTTTTTTTGTTTAACGACCACCGTAAGCAATTCAATGAGCTATAAGCACTCGCCCATCCTTAATTTAGGAACACTGGTTCCAGGGAAGAAAGGGAGCCAGTGCCGTAAGACAAACACAAGATCCATGCCTCACCGGGATTCGAACCCGGACCCTTTTCGGACGAATGATTAGAACTCTCACTTAGAGCACTGCGCCACCGGGGCGGCACGACTCTTTTTGCATGCTGATAGAAAATACTGTGTACGTGAACCCAGTGATGGCATATTACATAATTTCCTGCCAAGTGGTAGGTTCGCCGCCCCGGTGGCGCAGTGGTCTAAGGCGCTGGCCTCTGATCATTCGTCCGTAAGGGGTCCGGGTTCGAATCCCGGTGAGGCATGGATGTTGTGTTTGTCTTACGGCACTGGCTCTCTCCCTTCCCTGGAACCAGTGACCCTAAATTAGGGACGGGCGACTGCTTATAGCCCATTGAGTTGCTCACGGTGGTCGTTAAACCTCCAATAAAAAAAAAAAAGTGGTAGGTTCGTTCACTATACAGAGGGTTGACACAACCGCAGGTGCGGCATTTCTTCCTCCACACGAATTCATACTGACCACATGCTTCTGCAATACCTTTTGGGAAGCCATGACAGAAAACATTTACTTTGATTGCAACTGAAGAGAATCTGACGGTTTTTTTATTATTATTGTGGGTATAATGACCACCGTGAGCAACTCAGTGGGCTATAAGCAGTCTCCCGTCCTTAATTAAGGTCACTAGCTCCAGGGAAAGGAGAGAAACATCGCCATAAGACAAACACGACATGTATACCTCACCAGGATTTGAACCCAGACACTTCAGATCAGTGGGCCACCGGGACGGCAGTCTAGCGAATTTGAACTCGGGCGCGCCTAACCATTGGGCCACCGGTACGGCAACTTTGGCGTTTGTCCATAGGAGACGTACGTTTTTCAGAACTGCAATTCCGGACAATATCAACCTCTAGGTTTCCGGTTACATTTAAGTACAAGGGGTGTTCAAATAAAAAGGTACGAAACGTCATAAGAACGCAACCGTTAACATATTTGCCTATGCCGCTATGGGAGAACGTAGCGACACATCTAGGGATGCGATTGAAGTCGCCGGCGTGGATCGGAGTATGCGCGGGCGCCCGCATGCTCAGGAGAGCGCAGAGGCTCTTATAAAGAGCGCCGTCCAATTGACGCGGCAGTGCGTGTAAGGACAGGATGGCGTTCACATTGCAAAATTCGACGATTGAGGAGCAGCGAGGCGTTATCCGATTTCTGACAGCGGAAGCTGTTAAAGCGGCCGCTATTCATCGCGGAGGGTGTGGTTGTGCTCCATGATAACGCGCGTCTACCCGTCTCCAGGGTCACACACGCGGAACTGGCCAAGTTCCAGTGGGAGCAGCTTGACCATCCGCCCTACAGCCCGGACATGTCGCCCTGCGATTTCCATGTGTTTGGTCCCCTGAAAAACATCTGAAAGGGAAGCGCTTCCACTCGGACAACGAACTCAAGGACGCTGTGCAGGACTGGGTCTAGTCACGGCCACAGGAATTCTGGGAACAAGGAATCCTTCGGCTCGTTAATCAATGGGATCGTTGTGCTAAGGTCTATGGGGTATACTTTGAATAAAGTCTTCATTTATACCCACAGTGTCGTTTCGTACCTTTTCATTTGAACACTCCTTGTAATTTGGGAGTGTCTTTGCGTTTTATTATTTCTTCCCTGGGGAATAAGAAGATATAATGGGTTATTACTGTACTTGTTTTTGTATTCAAGAAAGTTTTTTGATGTGCAGGAATAAAATCTGGGCTTCTTCACCTATCATTGAAATACCGTCCTTTTGCTGTCGACCAATATTTTTTTGTTAACGCTGATTCCAAATTCGATAATACGTTTATCATTAAGGCCATTCTTTCCGTTCCTTCTTCCTATTCATATAAAATGTTGGCGTTTATTCTTATCAAATATCTTTAGCGATGTGATATTTTGCTCACAAAACGTATGCTGAAGATAGGTAATTGAGTGCATGTGAATTTTATTCCTGAATAATTTGCAAAACATTTTCTGTGATAGGGCAAATTCTTAAAAACATAGCATTCCAGAGTGAATATTTAAACAGAAAATTCCTGTGAATATTTTAAAGCTACGCGTTGAGACGCACTAAGTCAACTTGATAATTTCACTAAATTGCCACATACGAAATTTTGCAAACGATACAGATTTTCGCACACACAGCTTCGGATTTAGTGTTTTAGTGAACAACTAGTCGAAACACTCAGAAATCGACGGTTAGTTTTTTTAAAGAATAAACTCATATAAAGCAACGAATCTAAATTGTATTTGAGAACAAATGTTACAAATTCATTCAAACACTTCAGTAAAGATAATAACTTAAGCCCATCCACTTGCGACACGTAATCCAGGTGCATCTTCGTGAGTGATTTTTACTGCAACAGAATCATTTGATCTTGCTCTTAATAGGGCAAGATAGAGTATGTCATGTGAGAAGACTGGCTCTGGCACGTATATTCCGATGTTAGCAAGTGTCTATCCTTGACTCTTATTGGCATCGCAAAGAACAATATGATCGGAAATTGAATCCGTTTGATCGTGAAAGGGACAATTCTGTCGCTTGGAAACAGGAGACTACGTGCCAAGGTGTGCAAGGACCTCTTGTGTTCTCCGCACAACATTTCCACGTATTTTGGAAGAGCGACTTTACGATCATACCTGTGCCATTGACTAAACATTTCCTTGTGTCCAGGTTCGTTATTTTTTTCGACTGAAGGTTTAGCGACCACCGTGAGAAACTCAATGGCCTATAAGCAGTCGCCCGTCGCTAATTTAAGTTCACTGGTACCAAGGAAGGAAGGGCGCCAGTGCCGTAAGACAAACACAACATCTATGCCTCACAGGAATTCGAACCTTGGGCTCCACGAACGAATGGTCATAAGCCAGCGCTTAGACCACTGCGCCACCGGACTGTCCAGGTTCGTGATGAGCATCACGACCGCACGCTTTTGCAGTCGTAGAATGTGAGGCGGAAGTCCACTGATATTTATCGTGTGCAAACATTCAACTATACAGCGTACTCTTTCACTCTCATCTTCAGTCACAACTGTGTTTGTAAATGCTGTTGGAATGAGATTGACGTTGCGAATACTCTTCATTCTCTCTTGTCTGAGACATATAGTTGCGACCCATTGCTCGCTCACGCCTTCCAGTAAGGCTCTTAACTTTTCTTTATTTTTTCTGAGGGAGAGACCTTCTGTTAAGGGAAAGTACGCAATAAAGTATGTATTTATTTTAGGACTGATAATAGAACACCATGAACACACCAAGTCTGACACTGAAGTGAGCGTCTGATATAGAGAGAAGCCGCACCCTTATCCTATAGACTTTACATGGGAATTTTGCCACTTCGCCAAGTCCTAACCGTTACTTCAATCTCAGTTTTCTCTTCCACTGGCACATCTACTTGGTAAGACCTCTATTTTGATACCTGAAATATGTTTTTATGTTCAGCCGTTCTCTCAAAATAGGCTTCATAGTAAAAACCTTATATTAGGTGTACAACTTAATTCTCGGCCCCTAACCGCAAGCGATCATAGAAATAGCTGTGGGCGATGATGGCTGATTTCAGCGCAACCCAACAGCTTTGCAGGCAACCGTATCCGCTCACAGCTGTAGTGACAGAAGAGACGAAAGTTCACGTTGAAAACAATGTCATTAGAGAAGCAATATTTGAGGCACTACCTCCTGTTTGCGTTTCAGCTGAAAAAAGGTGTCGCGGAAGCCAAAAAAATGACATGTGCTGCTATGGGTGAGGCCCTACAGTACGTTTCAGAAATGATACCAGCGGTTTTAGCAGGTAAATTTCGATCTGCGTGATGCAGAACGTCCGGGACAGCCACAGAAAGCTGACGACGAGGAACTGAAATAACTGTTTGACGCGGATCCATGTCGTACACAGTCAGAACTCACCCAGGAACTCAGCGTAACATGGCAAGCCATTGCAAAGCGCCTGCACACGCTTGGACGGATTCACAAGCAGGGCCGTTGGGTGCCTTACTAATTGACAGCTGCGAACAAGTCTAGGTGCTACGATATTGCTGTGTCCTTGCTCTCCAGAGTCATGAAGAAGGATTTCCTACAGAAGATTTTGACCTGTGATGAGAAGTGGAACCCCTACAATAACCCTAAGCGTCGCAAATCGTGGGTTCATGCAGGTCAGCCTCTCACTACTACCGCCAAACCTAATATCGATGCCAATAAGTTATTGCTGTGCATATGGTGAGATCAGCGCAGTGTCGTACACTATGAGTTGCTAAAACCCAGCGAAACGGTCAATGCTGAGCGTTATTGACAGTAACCCATTCGTGTGAGTGATGTACTGGAGGCGAAAAGGCCATACACAGGCTAGGGCAGAAGGTCGGTCCTGTTGCTTCAGGATAACGCGCGTTCTCACACCGCGAAAACGACTTTAAACACGATCAACGAACTGGGATGGGAGATTTTGTCCCACCCGGCATATTCTCCAGATTTCTCCTAGTCGGATTATCACATCTTCCGCACCCAGCAACATCACCTTAGTGTTACGTACTTCACTTCTGTCGACGAAGAACACACAAGTTCTGATGACTTCATCTCATCTCGAAACAAACCTCTTTTTTCCGCAGTGGCATTTGGCAGCTCTCTGACCGATGGCTCAAATGTATCCAATACGACGGGGATTATTTCGCTGATTAGGTACGTATTCCATTTGCCATAATTTCCTGCCAACGTGTCGTGCCTGTGGCCGAGAATTAAGTTGCACACCTAATATTACGTACCCCAAACTTCTCTGAGCATTAAATATTCTCGACTAACATGAAAGTCAAGAATTCTACTGTAACGTTCTTCGGTAATTTTAAGTATATATCCCTAATATCTCTAATCGTGAAATTTTAACAAACCTTGACATGTTTCAAAACATCTTGTTGAAAATTTATTAAGATCAGTCAATTTACCTTCCTGAGGATATAGCAGTGAGCGCAGTGATCATCAACATTATTATCTTCATATTGGGAGTTCCTTCTTGTCTAGTAGCCATTTGAGATTTAAAATTATGTGTTCTAAATCATAAAAGCTGATCCTTCTGCACATTTTTCTAGAATATACTCTTTTTTGCAACAACACCTAACAAACCAGAAAATTTTGCTATTTAGCTTTATTCAACTTTCTGTCAGGAAGCCAATATGGGGTAATAAAGATAGTTCAGATCAACTTCTCACTTTACTTCGCAGTTGAAAGGTGTTCTTACGCAACGAATTTTAAAGTACTGATGGAATCGAATCCAATACACAAGAATACGAACCGATGGTTCAAACATTGGGGCAACCCCAATCGTTCAGATCCTAGCATACGATTAACGTATCTTGCCCCTAACCATAGATTAGTCGACTGAATCTATGTTCGGCAACAGCTCTCTCAGTCGGAAAAAAGACGTGACGCCGTCGTACCAGCCGCTTTTAAAAAAGGGGAAGGAGCAGGCGCCCCTCAGTAAAGATCAGAATGAAAAGGAGGCGAAGAGAGGAGTGAGAGTGTATGCGTTGCTAAAGCGGAACGCTAATTAATGAAGCAAGCTGAGCAAGACATTTCAAAAAGCAATCACTCTGCCTTTAAATAGAATAAATGATTCACTGAATCTGGTCGAGTTGATAAATTTAATTGATAGGTGTTAGGTAATTTAAGTTTTTTTTTAATTTTCAGCGGAGGAAGTAGGTATTGATTTATGTAACTTGCCACTTTGTGAAAAAAATTCAAAATTTGTCAAAGCTGTTCCAGGGTATGCAAGTTATATATTGTATGTATGACGCCTTGCAAAAAGCTGCTCGTTTAACATGTCAGTTGAATTATTCATTTGTAATAACTTAATTAATAATACGTAACTATTTTGCATAGGCTATATTAACACAGATTGAGAAATATATTTTTTCATTCAATTTTATTTTTAGTACTTCTTTACTTGTATCTAAGTTAAAAACCAGCAACTGGTGTTATGTAATGTTACTAATGGAATAAAATCTTAAAGAATATATATCTGTCTTCCTGTGAGGAAATTACTGAACTTCATACTTCAAATTTCAGAATTTAAAATTATTTAACATGTATGTAGAAAAACAATTGAAATATCTCATTCTTGTGATTATTTTTATGCACACTCCCCCTTGTCCATTAGTTCGTTTAGATCTAAATTCTTAGTACTTTAGTCCATAAATTCAGATTATTTAGAGCCTTTTATTTTGCAAGAACTTACAACAAATAGAATTCCTACAATTGCCCGCATTCACTTACAACTAGGAGTGAGCAAGTACGTGGCCACAGTTACCGTTCAGATCAACCTCTCGCATTTCAAGTGAAAGGCGTGTATCAATCAAGTAAACTTTGTTGACTGTAGTAAAAACTAAAATTTGCAAATAAAACATTTTTATATAAACTTCTGAACTTCGAATTATTGAATTTAAGGTGGCTACGTTGAAAGTTACCTCCGCCGTGAACAGAACCAACCTGGTTTACCCCAGCCATGGCCTCATGGTATCGATACCACATCTGAAACTTCCCTTCAGCTCGGTACAGATAAAAATGGGATTCATCTGACTACACGAAACTGCGACATTTTGTAGATGTCCAGCTTTGACGTTCATGGCACCAGGTGAGGCGTAATTTTCGATTAGAGCGGTATACAGTGGCACACCAGTAGGGCGTCGGCTCTAGTAGTCAGGAGTATGATGTGTGGGTACCGTTTATTCGCTGACTCTGCTTGGACTGCCTACATTAAAGTTGGATGTGATTTAGAGTTCCGTTGCTAAGCGGTTGGTCGGCACAAGCCTGGATAATCTATGTCGAACTTCGTCCTCAGAGGCGTGTGGTCTTCCATACTTTCACTCTATCGCTGATAAGTCTGGGATAAAATTATAGCGCGAAATGCCACTCAATACTCGATTTTAAAGTAGTATTTTGAAATCGAAAAGGAAAGAATTAAGTTGGAGAAAAATCGAGTTAACGAAGACAAGCTAGGAGAAAATTCGTTTAAATAGGAATTCTGTACATTAGTGGAATTGAAAATGCGTAGGGAATTTTTTTTTTGGATATCTAAAAGTTGGTGATATCGACGTTCGACATATCGAGGTTTGACTGCATTTACCTTCACTCCATAGACGATGTCAAAAGTAACAATTTTTTTTCGGTTTGTTGTGGTAGTTTAACGACTACCATGAGCAACTTGATGGTCTATAAGCAGTTACCCTTCCCTAATTCAGGGCCAATGGCTTCGGAGAAAGGAGAGAGACAGTGTTATAAGGCAAACATAACAGCCATGACTCACCTGCATTTGAATCCCGACCCACCTCGGAGGAACGGAAAGAAGCCAAGGCTTAGACCAAACCGCGGCTGAGTCTACAAATTCGGCGAGCGATGTGTTATCGTTCATCCGGTCAACAAGTGAATATACCTTGTTTTATTTTAATCATCATTAACTGCGTGATATATATCTGGCCTCGCTTCTGTCTAATGAAACAAAGCTGTGTTAAATGTACTTCATGAAAACTTCAGTTCTTTGGCTTACGGTTGATTTTTCCCTTCGAGAAAGCAATCGACTCACTGCTAAGATGCAAGTTCGATCTGCGTGGTCGTTCTTGAAAATCCAAAATTAAGCACGTCTCCAACAGTTTTCCTCGGACCCGCTGTGCTACGAATTCTGTAAACATGGAGACCACACAATCTACCTTTCCTCAAGTGCAACCACTTTGAATCCAAAACGGCTTACGACAAGTAAAGCATTTCTTTTACTAAACTATGAGAGGCGCCGAAGACCAATGCTATCAGCTTCCTCTTACATAAATTATGTGCCCAGAATCTTTTGCTAGCGATTCTGCACAGTTTCATTAAAACTGCGTGCCGGGGGGGCGCCATTACAATGTGCAGTTGCAGTCTCCGTTTCCTCGGATTTGTGCAAGACGTCACACCGGGAGCAAACGCCGCGAAAACCCGTCACCAGAACGACGCCGCATGGCATCTTTGGCTTGGGAGTGCAAACTCAAACTCGTTCTCAGAAATTGGTAAATATACTTCATAACTAGTAGCTATTTCTCAACATCAGTTGTGCATATTATTGTCTTGTAGCAGAGTAAGTATGGATGTGCAATAGCAGGATGCTTATCCTACAGTAGGAAGACTCAAGGTTCGGATATTATTTACATTCTTTTCCTGCAAATCCTGATTTGGAAAAACTCTGGGTACTGAAATGTAAACGAAAGGATAATTTTAAAGTTAAAAATGCAAGAATTTGCTCGGAACATTTTACTATTGACAGCTATGTTCCTGACTTAAAATCAGAATTACTTGGATTACCTGGCATAAAGAAATTGAAAGAAGTAGCTGTACCTATAGTCAAACGCTATCTTCTGTTAAATTTGAAATACTAAATTTCAGTTCAACAATTCAGTTAAAAAAATTATGTTGTTTTTTGTGTGCTCTCAGTAACTTAATATCATGTCAACTTAACATAAGGCAGTCCCTTCCTGTGCATTTGAGCTAGCCTAGTTTGGGAGGACGTTTTATGCAAGGATGGACCGTGGCACACTATGATAAGTTTTATTTTTGTTTTCATTTGAATTCTGCGCGTCATTGCAATAGTATTATATAATTTTTGATAGCTTTTTGTGGCACCTATTAAAATAAATTTAAAACCGAACATTTCTTGCGAATTTTTGTTTGTATTTGAAGGCTACTAAAAGGAATTCTGTAAACAACAAGATTTATTTTGGAAAAATGAAATGATGAATAACATATTTACTTCTTGTTTGTTTAGCCTGTTAACGGGACAACCTGATTCGCTGATAATCATAATCGAAAGACTAGACTTTAAAAAGTTCAGATTTCTAAGAATTTACTTTCGCACTGACAATAACTTTTTGTAAATATAACTTCCTGCGAACACGGAACTACGAAGTTCAGCAATAAGTTTGTTTACTGCAATGCCCTTATATTTCTTTATACAAAAGCTGTTATTATTTTTTTAATTAATTAATTCGTGAAAGAGGAAATAACAAATACCTGATAAATATGTTATACTTTGAAGTTAGAAATTATTGGTATTTGAAAACCTTTTCCATCGTGTTTATTTACATTCCTTGCTAAAGTGTAACCCGTAGCAGCGATGGCTCTTGGGCTCGCCTCTTTGCCTCTCGCTGCTTTGCTCTCGGCGCGACGTCATTTCGCCAGCCAATAGCAGCTCGTTTCCGAAGTGGCTCAACCTAAAGATATATCTATTAACCTTGCTGCGTGCCATAAAGGAGGCAGACACCCTTTTTAATTTGATATTCAAATTATTTTTAAGAAATTATATTTTCCAAAAGAAATAGTGCAAACAGTCTTTCATGTCAAGTAGAGATGGAGATATTATCGATGACACTATCGATATTATCGATAGTGTTGTCCAACTCTGTACATCGATAGTCATCGATAATGTATTGTAACTATCGATAATTTTATTTTTTTCAAGTGTAAATCACAATGGTGCAAACTTTTCGGCTTCCACCGATGGCTTTGATTACTAAAGCGCTCATTTTTACCTCATTTATAATGGTGTCGAAAACATTGAGCACAGCCATATTCATACATGATGACGATGCGAAGCTAAAGTTAACTGTAATCAAGAGTAAACCGTGAGGATATGTGGTTTTACACTCTGTTGCACGTTCCAGTTGGATAAAGACGAAGCCAAAAGCATTAATCTTGTTGTTTGTACTGGAAGTTTAAAAGTACGTCTGTTGCTGAAACAGTTATTTGTTGAGAGTAAGTAACAATGGGTAAACGTAAAATATCTTTTGTGCAACTGTATTTTTGTTTTGGAAAGGATAAGGTCTACGCAAAATAAGAAAAGTGTAAAAGCTGATTTGTTGGACCATATTGCAGCGACCAAATGATGATGTGTTCAATATTTGCGCGCATTGCACCACAGGACTCGACAACGTTAGTTGGCTGAAGTAACCAAGTGCTTGTGCAGAATTTCAGAACCATGATATACAGCTCTGTGTGATTCGCGACGCAGTGTTTGGCAAAAATACGTGTATCATTTATTTCGTTGATCGTTCAACACATCCACTTTGTGGTCTGCGTCATATCCTTCTCCGTACAGGCGACAAATGTTCAAACGACACTCTTTTGCAGAAACAATCCTCCTGTAAGGTGAGAAGATTGATATTTTCAACATTTGTACATGTTGATATGGATGGAGGTGAGAAGAACTATATTTTCAACATTGACCATGTTGATATAGATGGAGGTTTTTGTTATATTATAATTGCCCTTATCGAGCAAATCTGTATCGATTCTTCTCTTCACGGGAAATCAAAGAATGGATCATTGCGAAAGCAGTCATTGTGTTAGTTTTCGTTTCTTCCTGTTTTTTATGTTGTTGTTACTGATACAATTTAGAAAATCCTAAAACTAACGATGACTTTAAATTTTACATTGTAAAATGTAGGTCAGTATAATATCAAACGTGTAATTTTATTTGAACGTAATTTTTCTTTTGTGTCAAGTAAACTATTAGCGACTGCCGTCTGTGATGGTAACAACAGGAAAATGACATGCCGCACTGGTATGACAGTCGTCTAAGCACGGGTTTATGACCATTCGCCCGAGAAGGGGCCATCTTCGAATCCCGGGGAGCCAATGATGTTGTGTTTGTCTTCCGGTTATGGCTCTCTCACTTTACTAGAACCGGTAGCTATGACGGGCGACTGTTTTTGCACATTGAGGTCTTCACGGTGGTCGTTACCCTTCAATAAAAAAATGATATATCATAATAAAAATTTATCATATATTTGTCTTATTTCACAGATATCGTCCGCAAGTTCATTCGTATTTTCATAATAATTGAAAGTTGTATTGTATTTGAACTTTTGTATTCCGTTTGTATTGGATGAACTAGCGACACCCATCCGTTTTGGAATCGTAAGACGTCATTACGGACATGAATTTTCATATTAGAATGCTGCTGAAAAGCAAATATTAAAGGTGGGCTTCGCCAATAGATTATGGCTTGTCAATAATTCATGTTCACAATATTCAACATTTCCTAGCAAGATTAATTGTATCTCATCAGTTTTCTATATTCTTTATGTGTAAGAAGCCTTTTCGTACTAAGTTAGAGGAGCTTCATGTGTTTTTTGTAAACCTTTCCATATGATGGACATTAAATAATAATACATTGGTAAGGCGTGTAACCCACCTCATATGCTTTTTATAAGAGGCTCGAATACGACTTTAAGTGACCAGGAGAATTTTCTTCCACCCTTTTCACAAAAAGAAGGAATTGAAGTGACTTGGTGCTTGTTAATATGCGACTTGTCGCAATAGTCAGGGTACGTGACCTCCTATGGAATCATGCCTAAACGCCTGATGCTGGACTATTGCGCTGCGATGCAAAATTACTGTCCAAAGTTAGTTGGAATCAATGAAACTTTTCTGAAGCCGTTGATTAAGATGAAAAATAAGCAGCTATCATTATATTAAAACATTTAAGATCGCAATAACAGTGACGTGCGTATTTTGTAAATCCAAAAAAACAAAATTGTTCGTTTGTCACATGAGGAACAGTATAACGCCTTCAAGATTTTACACTCTGCTTAGAAAAGTTACATGAGTTTTTGTGTTTTATGAAAGAGCTTTACACAAAATAGGTCACGGCAGTGTTATGATGAGTGAGCGAAAGAAAATATAACACGTATTACCTTGATAACTTTCTCATGACATTGGATGTTTTCGCTGTCAGATCTCTCTGGTTTTTTATGTTTGCACTATCAGCATTCTCTGGTTTTTGATATTTGCACCATCAGCATTCTCTGGTTTTTGATATTTGCACTGTCAATTTTGAACTACCTAAGCCTTCCAAATAAATGATTCTTAACAAAAGAAAAGCAGAATGTATACTAATTATTTATTTTTTTATTTTGTACATAATATACCGTTAATTTCTCGATGAGTTCAGGAATTATCCCCTGATAAATGCTCGCCCGTATGTCTCAGTTCAGAAGGAGTTTCCAAGGATGAACATATATAGAGGGACGATATGTCAGCTCAGTCTAATTTTGTAATACCGAAGAAACATATGTCTAACGGATGCACACTTCTAATCATTATCCCACGACATGTACTCAGTCTGTGTTCATTAATTTAAAATACTTTGCAAAGTTAAAAGTCTATTACATGTACTTGACCATCACAAGAAAAAAAACCAAGTTTGCATGTCCTTGTGAACACTTAGAGTTGCACAAAATTTTTGCGATGAGAGAGATAATGATACAGATAACAAGTTCATTTTCTCCAAAAATTAAGCCAAAGCTAATACTGCAGTGAAAAACAAAATTGGAATTCCTAAATTCAACGAACCTACATGTTTCTCACTTTGGATTTTTGCAGAATATCGGCTTGATATCAACCAACATATTTCAAAACAATTTGGATATTGAAATTATTATTTGCTTTGTAAGCTAGTTAAAATAATATAGCAATAAAGCAGAAGGACTCGTCTATCGTTCCGATTCATGAAAGCTGAAACCCAGGTTTTACAACAACGGTGTTAGGTGCGATTGCTTATGGGTAATATCTAATGGTCACGTACAGATATATTATTTAAGGAAATTTAGATTCGTAACAATTTAAATTCTGAGTTACTGCATAAATGGTTTCAAACACTTCGAGAGAACGACAGCAGTTTTAAATTAATCTGTGGAACTATAAACATAAATTTTGAAATTTCACATATTGAAGAAGAAGGATGTTCAGGAATTGAAAGGTGCAAAGTAACTAGCAAAAGAACAAACAGGAAGAAAAAAGTGCTGTCTTCTAAACCACACGTTACTCCTTTCTTTTCAGTGGAGTTCCTTATGCTGAAACTTGTTCAATTTCATCTCATTCGGTATGAATGTAGAAAACGAAAAAAATAATATTTGTTTTTCTACATGTTCCAAATTATAATATAAACACAACAAAAAATAAATAAGAGTTGCAGACATTGAGGTATGTTTCGGTACATTTTCTAAATTTTGCTTTTCAATACTTTCTATTGCTGTTTGTAAATGCTTTACACTAATACTCCAATCAAATTTGTGAAGTAAAAGCTGGCTGCCCAGCCATAATCTCTGTCTTTCACTTTTTAAATTTGTTTTTGTCTTTTGCTTTTCCTCTTGTGGTAATTCAAGTTCATAAGTGTTTTGAAATATCAGGTTCCATAGTGGGTCTCTGGCATTGTAGACGAGATGGCAACCGAAAATTTACAACAACGGTTTTAGGTGCAATTTCATTTTCAATTTCAATAAATCGGACTATCCTGGAAGACACAAGTCCTGAATTACTAAATTTCAGGTATATGCGCAAGATATTATTTTGTGATTA